>JABFAI010000171.1:0-40639 GCA_013266175.1 Fusarium gaditjirri | reverse complement strand
ATATTATATATCTTAACCTAGACTATTAAATACTTATTTACTAGCTATATTAAGTAGCTATTTAGCTTAATACTAGTATTAAGTTACACTTTCAATTTATCTATCAGCTAAAGGGCTAAGTATTTAAGGATATTAAGGACTACTTTAATATATTAGAACTAGTTAACTCGAAGCTTATTATAGTACTTAAAGATAATAGCCTAGTAGTTAAATAGCTTACTATATTAGATAGATATAGCTATAATATATACTGATATCTTACTATTATATAAGATAATATTATCTATTATTAGTAAGAGGTAAGGTATAGTATAATAGAGGAATAATAGACTTAAGTATAGCTATAGATATAGATAGGAGTAAGAAATTATATATACTACTAGATTATTCGAGATAATAGTAATATTAATAGCCTAATTAATATAGCTAATATAGCTAATACTAGAAGTCAGAGTACTATAAATAAGCTTATTACTATAAGTTAAGCTTAATTAAAAGAGGAAGATACTATATAACTATAAAAGGGTAACTTAAAGGAAGATATTAACTGTAATTCGCTGTAAGTTAAGAGGCTAGGCTAGGTATAACACTTTAACTCCTAGGACTTAATTAGTATTTATAATATAGCCTAGTAATTACAGGTAAAAGCAGTAATAGGCAGGTAGGCTTAGAATTAAGAAGATAAGGAAATAGCTTATAAGTAACTATTACTTAACTGGCTTAGATAGAGCTTTAATTATAAGGTAAACTATTACTACTAGTAGCTTAATAGTATACTGACTAAGATATTATAGTAGCTTAGTAGTATTATATTAATAACCCTAAATAGTATACCATTTAGCTGTAAAGGTAAGGAAGAATCGATAAGCTAGTATAAGTTTATCAGTTACTGTTATTTAAGCTTCTACTAGAAGGTATATTATATTAGGTAGAAGGAAATATTTAAATACTAAGCTATTTACTTTACAGATAAGTAGTAGAGCTTATTATATAATATTACTGAAAAGCTTAAGAGTAATAAGGTTCTAAGTAGTTATAATAGTAGATTCTTTAGTAGTAGAGAGAGATAAGCTAAGGATAAAGATAAAGATAGAGATAAAGATAAATATTAAGACAATAATAATAGTAATAAAGGTAAATAAAAGGATAAAAGTATAATTAACCTGCTATAGGATATACTAGACTAAGCTATCTTCTAGTTTATTATAGCTTTAATTAAAACTTATATTAGTAGAAATATATATATAAATTTACTACTATACTTCTATATAGTGCTTAGTATTAAATTACACCTAATAAGCTATATAGAGCTATATTTATATACTGGTCTGCTAGCTATTATAGTATAGTAAGCTTAGCTATTCTTTTTAGAGGCTATATTTAAAAATTAGCTACTAAATCGGGATAAGGTTAAGGTTAAGGCTATACTTACATTTCAAGAGTAGTATATATTATAGATATATATAAGTACTTATACTATTATAAGTATAATTATCGGATAGATAGTATATAGGAAAGGGTATTAGTAGAAGATAGGGGGGTAATTATTAATATAATAGTTTAAGGATAGAGAGGGCTTATTTTATATAGGTAAGTATATTAGTATCGAGGATTTTACTTATATATTATATAATAAAGTAATTGAGGTAGAGAAACTACTAAATAAGCTATTTAGGGGGGTATAGTAGCTAATTAGTAAGAAGATCGATATAGGGTAGATTATTAATAATATAATATAGCTCGGGGTAGGTTAGTTATTTATAAGTAACCCGAAGAATAACTAATTTAAGCCTAGGCTAGTAAAGGTAATATAGCTAATAGAAGTATTAATATAGGATATTATAAGGGCCTAATAGAAGTGATAGTATATTAAGAAGTAGCTTTAAGACTTATAGCTACTATAGGAGATACTACTTATACTTATATATATATAGGGTAGGCTTCTAGGAAGAAGACTAGAAATTATAATATTATAGTACTACGATTCGTAGTAGCTAATCTAGAATATATTTATAATAGATAGGTAGATTATAATTATAACTGACTGAGATAAGATAAAGGTAATCTGTAATAATAGCTAGAAGGTAGTATAGTTTATCTCTGATTAGATTAGGTAGATAATTATAATATATATTATATAGTTACTTTTAACTGAGAGGGTATTATAGTGAGAGTGTTAGCTTACCGAGCTATATAGAGAGTAGTTTAAGTATATATAGAGGGATAGTAGCTTAGTAGTATAGGAAACTAACTAGCTTAGTAGGAAGCTTACTTATATTATATAGGCTAGGATAGGGGTTAGGTTAGGGGTAGGATAATATCGAGTAATTATAATTAAAATAGGGTAAAGGATTTAAGGGCTTATAATAAAGTAGCTAGAAGGTAAGATAGATAATAAGGATAAGGATAATAATATTAAGATTAATCTAATTATAGGTAAACCAGTTAACTATAAAGGAAGCTAGAATATTATATAGGATTTATAATTAATATATAGAATATAGATTATAAGGTAATACTATACTATATATATTAGCTTCCTAGGTAAGTTATAATCGGAGATAATCGTAATATTTAAGGAGATTAATAGGTTATAGTATTAGTATTTAGAGGGAAGTAATATAGAAGGAGAGGGGAATAAAAAGAAGATAGTAGTAAAATATAAATAGGATAATTAAGTAATAGGGTAGTAATAGCAGTAAAGAGCTAATAGTTTAAACTGAATAACTAGCTATAAGTAGAGAAAGATAAATAAGGAGGGAGAAGTAACTTAGAAGAGGAAGATAATAGGGGATAAGATAATAGATAGACTATAAAGGCTACTTAGACTGAAGGTAACTTAGTAATCCGATAAGTAGGTTAAGTATATATAATCAATTATAGCACTTAAAGTAGATTAGATAGCGATTAATATACTACTAACTAAGACTAATAAGAGTATATTATTTATACTATTAGCTATAATATAAGATATAGATATAAGTATTATAGTTATACTATTTATTATACTAATAGATAACTTAATAGTAAGAGTAATCGCGGATACGCTGCTGCCGCCTCCGGTTTAGCGGCACCGCTCAAACAGGCAAGACGCGCGTGCCGCAAACTCGCACCACTGCGCATCACGTGACCCCCTGTATATAAGACAAGAACCCCCTCCGACCCTACCAACATGTATCTTTGACCTCTGGTTCTTCCCATGCACTGCCCATTTGAATCCGCTGGTCTCCATTTTCTGCAAATATCGCTGCCTTCAGCCCACCTCCCTTGGCCCATCCCGCCACGTCATCGTTCTCATTTGGAACGCAGTTCTCTCGCGACGCTTGCATCCCAAAGCCTGATTGTGGAGGGAATGAGACATGTTCTAGCATCCGTTTTCCATTCTGCCCTCTGATGCTATTACTAACTCTACTGTATGTCTCGTATGGCTTCCTTTCCTGTCCCCTTCTCTCAGAATCTAACAACGCCAATAGTCTAGAGACAGTTCCCCAGGTAGGGCCGCCTCACAGTGGTGTGATGCTCCTCAGGCTGTAGCAGAGCATCTCACGGCAATGTTTTCCCTTGTGAGGCCTCCAGTTGACGCCTATCTAATTGCAGAAATGCCGCAACCGGCTTATCTATGCCCCCTGCTGCATGATGGAGGATGGTGCCATCTTGGACTCGCCCCCTGAACCTGATACGAGTGGCTTCAGAGATCTCTGGAACAAACTTGCTCCCCGATTCGTTCCCTCAGCGGGTAGAGAGTGTGAAGCGTCTAATCACGGGTGGCTTGACGGGGCCTGAGTTACCAATTCCCTGTTCAGGGGTTGCCAAGACTACCTGCCTCTTGGGCGGAAGTTCCTTGATTACTTCCTGTGGGTCCTCGGCTTACCCGTTTCCGTGCGGATCAGGATGGCTCAGGCACTTTAGAAACAGGGCAAGTCAGTATGCCGAGAGGTATGGTTGGGTGAGAAGGAGGAGAGGGACGTGCGCACTACGGCGAGCTGTTGGTGTTGCACGCTTGCGACCTCCGTTAGTCTCACTGCTGCGGGATCATGAGACGTCCATGACTGCATCTCGAGCTCTCTGAATGGCCCAAAAGGTTCCTGGCTGTGACGATCGACATGCGCGGGCGTAGCGTCGAGCTTCATCACGGTCAGACGGAAGAGCTAGTGCTCCGGGGAACTTCCTATCCGGTGCTGTCTGACCAACTGGAAGTGACGTGTCGTGCGTGAACAGTCCAACACCCATCATGACCTGCCTCATCTGGTATCTCCTGAGAACTCTGCCTTGCCAGCGAGTGGCGTGGATCCCTGGTGATATGCGAGAAGTGTGGCCCGGCAGTGAAGTGATTGGCACGAGCGAGAAGCGGTTACGTGTCTTGCTCGTCCATCCAAACCACGGTGATCTTGTAGAACGAGGAGAGGCACCACGACGACACCGGGCCCGGCTCCTGGAAGGGGCTGGGACTTGTTTGACCGCATGGTTCAGCTGCGAGCATATAAGCCGTACGATACCCGTCTATCTTGATCTTCAATCTGGCCATACTGCGAACACCAAGCCCCTTAACTCTTTTCCTCCCTACACACTGCAACTCAAGTATGACCTCGTTGATTATTAACTCTGAGCAGCGGAAGCTGTTGCAGAGCTTCACTCCTCCTGCCTCTCAGCCAGATACGGCATCTTTGCATGACAAGGAGGCGCATTCGGCTCTCGGAAAATCTAGGGACACAGCGATTTGTATCCCCTCTGATGTCGAGTCTGATACTGAAGATGAAGACGATGCGAGACAAGAACTCGATGGTTCACAATCTTTTACAGCACTTACCAGCACTGTGGATTATTTGGGTAAGTCATTGATTGAGGCTATGGGGCTCCTCTTGGGTGAAAGGCTCTGACAACCGACGTGTAGATCTAACTCTCACCGAACATGGCGCAACTGAGTCCGAACCTACCATTGGCGCGAACACTGCGTCAGCAGTATCCGCGACTCAGGTGGATGCCGCCCTAGGTTGGCCGAATGAGCCAAGGGAGTCTCACCTCGCTGATGCTGGACTGAGCCAACAGTCTTGTGGAATGAATCACTTACTGCTCGGGAACACGTCCACTGAGTGTCAAGATATCAGTTTTGCAACCCCTCCTACCAGTCCTGAAAGCCAACCATACCCAGTTGCGGCAGACGGGAAACAGCTCCAATCCGAACCAACCAGTCAAGAGAGCAACATGGTGGTCGATGGTGTCTCTGACTATGGCGTTTGTCATAGCTCCCAGGGTTATCCGGATCGCCCTTCAACTGGCGCACACTCTCGCCAGACTGCGAACCCCGTCGAGGTGGTCCAAGCATCATTCCAGGAAACCGAAATACCCGCCGGCAAGTCGTGCGATGATGCCATTCCTGAAGTCCGCATCCCATCTCACTCCAAGTCCTCTGATGAACCGTGTCAAGGGCAAGCCTTGGATGATACAAGCAGCGCGTCCACCTATGTTGAGTCCGAGACCACAGAGGCTAGGTCCAGTTCCGATGCCGAAGTGTCTTCTACGTCGTCGTCACTTCATCGCTTCCGCTACAAATCCTCGCAGGTGCATAAAACCATGCAGTGTGAGGACTGTGATGCAGGCAGTGAAGAATCAGGGAACGAGGACCGGACTTGCAGGCTAGGATCTCAATACCGTGAAAAGAACTCGTCTTCTCTTCCAAATGTTGAGAATCCTGACTCGGAAGACGATGAATTGGATGATGTACACCTGGGTCGCAAGCGCCCCAAGGTGTTCAAGTCCTCGTCCTGTACTGGTACAAGTTCTCGAAGTTCTGGCCCGAGAGGACAAACAGCGCAAGCACAGCAATTAAAAACCAGCACTCAAACATCTGAACACAATATTCCAAGTCCCACGCCATCACGGGAAATACCAATCCCACCTGTGGCGGAACTGTTTGCCCAGTTTGAGGAATGGCCTCTTGGCGGCGCTGTACTCAAACGGATCACCGAGGGCACCAAGACGACATTTCAGCTACAGTTTGAATGGGACCCTACTTCATGCCAACCGCATGGTGATAGGCTAATGTCGCGTCTCAAGCGCAAAAGGCTGCCTGATATCTCACATTTACTTTCGAAGTCGCAGAGTAGAAGTCGGCCCGAGGCCGATAACAGTTTATCTACATCTGACACTATCTATGTGGCAGATTCCAGCGTGGACGCTCCTGACAGTGACGATAACATGAGCAATGGTTCCGATTCTGAGTACAACAGCGATCGTGACATCGTTAAAGAACATCGCTACCAGACGTTCCGACGCAAAAAGGTCCAGCGCCGTAGATGGACAATGGAAGATGATGACCTCCTCCGGCGATTGAAACAAGACGGACTACCAGACTCTGAGATTGCACCTATTTTGAAGCGTACAGAGGGCGGTGTGAAACAGCATTGGGATATTATAGAGAGAGCACAGAGGTATGAGAAGACAAAGGAAGCTTAAAGTAGTATAGTTTAAGCATCATATTAAATACAAGCTTTACTGGATACCTGAAGCGTGTCGCGTAGCGGTGACAATGCCATAATACCTTTACGTTACACAAGGCTAAAAACAGTAAAAGGCCTTGCAAGCACGTGAAGCTACTTACAAGCAATTGATATTACACTTTACTGTATATAAGGCTATTACAAGTAATTGAACTTGCGCTTCAGGCTATACACAGCGATTTGTAAGGCTTATTCCCCTTATTATCTCTTGTAAAAGACACTATCGCAGTCTATTGTGGCTTCTCGGCGTTTGCCTGGCTGCTGAGATACTTCATGAAGTCATCTCCTGCTATGACATGCCCTCTTTTGATGTCGTAATCCCAATTGTTAAACCAGGTTGGATTAGACTTCTTAATGCCCTTAAGAGCAATCACGAACAGCAGGAACAGCAGGCTCTCTGGTATTGCTAGTTCTTTAGTAAGAATCTGCTTCCAAGTCGTATCCAGCTTGTTAATGTAGTCATTGAGTGACCTGAAGTTATTCCGATCCAGCTCAATAAATGTCTAAATAAGCCAATAGAAATCCTCTACTAGCGCTTCTTACACTGCGATCTTAATAGCATTGCATATTTCTTTTGCAGTTATCGATCTACTTCATCCACTCCATCCAGATCATTGGAGCTTCGTAAGCACTGACGTATCAATTGACTGAAGCATGATCATCTTCACATTCCAGTTCTCGCGTTTAAACTGTAGTCTCTCTTCATCAGTTACTATATCTAGGACCACTACTCCAGGGTCAATGTAATACTCTAATCCCATTGCCTCCAGGTTGATCCAGATGAGTGTAGACCATTCCTCATAGTTATCAGCTCCTTTAAGCTTCTCAATTGAAGCCACGCTGTACGCGATTTTTCCTGTTAACATATTGCCTTTCAGTATTCAGTAATAGCAGCGATATACTGGTTTTACAGTAATTAATCTCTTTCGATTGATATGCTTTTTAAATGGCTCTTGTGCGCGCCACCCCATAAGTCTCAATCTCATAGAGAAGGTCACTTGTGAATCGCTTCACTTACCAAATCGCTGTGCGGGGTTTTCTCAGATACTTGAGAATGGCTTCACATCCAAAGGATATATTTTGTAACAATATGACTGTATCTTGAACAACGGATATGTACACTCAGCCTGGTGTAGCGGTCTAAAGTTGGCTCGGCGGCCTTCTGTCTGACGACTACAAGGGAGTAGCCGCCCCTGCTGTGAAGTATCCACCGTTCACTTATCTATCCTACCTTTGATGATTTATCGAGGTTTTCGTGGCACTGTTCAATCTAGGGGATCTGTGATCTCTTGTTAAGTAATGCCTCACAGCCCCCAGTTAGCTGTAGCTCTCAGAGCACTTAGGAAACTATCCGGCGCTGGGTTAATGAGCGAGCAAACCACCTCAACTGAGGACATATTGAGAAGGTTATTTCTTTTGCACTATTTTGCACTATTTTGCAACAGTCAAATCGTCAAAAGCCCGACTTTTGGCGTTGTTGGCGTTGTTGGCGATTTTCGGTTCTTCGGCTCAAACAGCTGTATGACTGAAGCTATCGCGAGGTGGGGTTGATTGAGGGGTAGTCGCGATTTTCGCTAGCCTTGGCGTGGATGGAAACTACCCCGCTTTCGCTGAAGGTTAGGGTTCAATTCCCTCTGTTTCCCGTTCTTCGTGTTTTTCCAGTCGCGTTGACGCAACGTGGCCTTGAAATCGCGCAAAGTGACCGTTTGATGATTCAACCTAGTTCAACGTAAGGGTAAAATACACCTATTAGCGAACGTTGATAGGTTGATGCAAGTGCCTGATTGATTATGACCTTCTTTTTGTTTTTTAAAAAGCTGAGGTGCTGATAGCCTTTTTGATAGAGATGTAGGGGCTCTTCTGGGCGCCTTCAGGCATCCTCAATAGCTACCAGTGCTACGGGCGCCCCTTTATAGCAATAATCTCGTTTCGCCACCCTCTAGTCCAACAGGGCCTCCACAGGCTCCACTACAGTTAGGCATCAACATAAACAATCTTTCTCAGCGCCTACACACATTACACTGATCACACGTCTGGGTACCTCTTCTTAATACTGTTATTAGGTGAGTAATAAAGAGCTGACTTTACATCTCAAGCTAATTATTGTTATATTAAGAATGCAGACTGCAAACTCTCCAAGCGATGAGACAACGAATGGCGAGTTTGTCAGTATTGACAAAAAGATCTACAAGCCATCGCGACAGGATCGTCTTATGTCGTGGCAAGCTGGCAGTGGTCGGATAAATATTGGTGGAAAATTCACATCTACATCAACAGGTCAAGAAAACATCATACTTCCAAAAGAAACTTATCTCGCTGTAGAAGGAACTATATTTAAGTTGGAATATAAATGAGATTACTGAGTGGAAGGCCAGGAAGGGAAAACCTTGGACACCTGCCAACCACAGTCATGACTAAGTGTAACCCTCACTACCCGATCCTCATTACCATGGGCAAAGGAACTGACCGCATCAGACAGCTCACCACCATTCTTAATACATTCGCTCTCTATCATGCCCCTGTACAAAAAGTCCCCCAACACTTTCCTTGTTGCATTATTTGACTGTGATATTGCTTCTGATACAGCCGTCGACGCAGGCTCTGAAACAATCAATTCTAGAAAAAAGTCCATAGCACGTTCAGGCGGCCAGAATAGACAAACGGCTTCTGTCAATAAATGGCTTTGGTCTTGCAACCAAACTTGACTAGTTTGTAGCCCTTCGAAAAGATCCTTGCTGAGAATCGTAGGGAGTTTGTCGCGAGCCGGCAGTTTCATAGGAAAGACTTCATTTGGAAGGCTGGGGCTGGGAAACTGGACATCAATTTTCTCAGTCCTGTGTCGTTTAGCAGGCCTTCGCCTTCTAGTATCACTCTCTTCGGTAACAGCTGCTTGAGGTATTGTACCTTCCTGGCAAGAGGGGTGTTTTGCTATTTGTTGCAATCTCAACAAGTTGTTTTGATGCTGTTCATGCCAGCATTCAATCTCATTCTTTGGGAGTTCTTCTGCGGCAAGGTGTATAGCACCTTCTTTTTATTGTGAGTGCCTGAATAAAGGGGAATTGAAATTGGTTCTAACTATACCATATGTCGCTGATGTTCTCTCATGGCCCTGCAGTGCCCTGCAATACTTTTGCCAGAGTTCGAAGAAGGTAAAATCCCGACAATGAATTCGGGATGCTTGAACTAAAGACGGAGTATATTTTGGAATGTCTGCCGTAGTTCCAAAAGTCGCGATGAAGACAATATCCGGAAAGCTATAGTCTTTTAGTTCTGAGTATCTTTTCGAGCTAACGTAACGAGAAGTTCTCTGAAAGTTGCGACGAGGATAGAAAAGCATTGATGAAGGGTTATTGACAGGTTCCATGTTTGGGTCAGTAGTCAGAGTACGGAGTACGTGCGGGTTGAACAGCTGTGCGGGTTGAAAAGCTGTGCAATCTGCACAGCTGTTCCATACGCACAGCTGTTCCATACACATAGCCGGTATCATGGAATTGCTTGAATAATGGGTTGTTTGGGCCCCTGCCCCTTGTCAATCATAATTCTCAAGTTGAATACTTAAAGTGATGTCAAACCCAGTAAGATTCTTACCTCTAGGCACAGTCGTTTACCAACGCACCTCCTGTGAACAGCACAATCCCATTCTCTTCCATCTAAAAGTTACTTCCAAAGCCCTCCATCAATACCATCTCACCTTGCCTATCATGGGTCTGACTGCATCTCAGTATACTCCTCTAAGAGTGTTACTCATGATAAGTGTGCTGAGTACTGCCCTTTTTATACACAATGTTTGGCGATTGTGTTCAACTCCTGAATCCTCAGGCTCATGGGTACAAACCCACAAGTCGATCTGCTTGACTGTTGTTGCAATCCTGTCAGCAGCAACCCTTATAGCAGCTGTTATTGGACTTCTCGACTACATTAAAGATGAATTAATATTTTCAATTATTCTAATAATTGATCTTCTATCATCAGCTGGAAAACAAGTAAGATATAGTTCTATATTATAATATTTCTATTAATATTCCTTCAGGACCTATATATGGCTGCTTCTAATATAGAATATTTCCTTCCACCAATTGCAGCAGTATCAGTATGGCTTAGCTGTGGTATCCTTTTTTGCTTTGGGATATTCTACAAGGCAGAAGACATATTTATTATTTGCTTACTTACCTCTGATGCCCTATACTGGCTTTCAAAGCTAGGGCAATTCAGTTTATATTTTTATAAGCATATTCAAAGACGGACAGATCTTCATATGGCCCCATTTGGAAGAAACGTACGAGGAATTCTTTCAGCTGTCTTTGATCTTCTTTGCTTTATTATTAGTATTATTATTCTTATGTTACTTAAATCACAAGTAAATAAGCTACTTGTAAGTATAACTCACTCTCTTTTAATATAAAACTAATATTATAGGTTTTATACTCTATCTTTATTAGTCGCCACTTTCTTCATGAATCTCTTCTATTTATAAGTAAATATAACTTACTCTCAAGAACTTTAAGATATTTTAGTTCTTTTCATAAAGTCTTTCAGCAGTCAACAAACACATCTATATCTGAGTTACCCTTAACAACATATGAGCTTTAGATGTAGCTTAGAAAATAGATATAACTATATATTAACAAAACTTCTTATCTATAACTCCTCCTCTACAGGAAAGGCTTCATGGGGGAGAGCAATATTATGCGAAACGACACAAATTATCTCATACTCATGTAGCTCATGTTGATTGACAGTCCGTCCATCAGGTAGATAAAAGTCAAGACCGCCCACTTCAGCCACCAAATCATCGATTTGATGAGATAGCGATGATCGACACCAATATGTAGCTGTCCAGTGAGAATCAGTCCATTGTAGGACCTGTATTTCATCTTCCCTCATTGGACGAACTAGTCTCATCCCAGACTCAGAAAGGCGGAGACTTTCTTCCCTTGGCAGCTCTGACATTTCACTGTCTAAGTTACCTTGAAACTGAGAGATATTCTCTCGATTTACTGACGTTTGCTGAGATGCTGTATCTGGTTGCGCTGATGGAAGCTGCTGAGACAATGAGCCATTTGATCTCATCTGTCTCATAACATTCCAAAGAAGTTGCTGTTTCTTCCTCTTCTGAGTTTCTTTCTTCTTGCTTGAGTTTCTTCTTATCGCCTTTCGACTTGGCGTAAACTGCTTTATCAGGTGCGTTTGTTTTGGAGAATGCCTACCCTCTGCTTCTCTTTGGTTGTGGTTATCTCTTCCAACTCTCACACCAGATTCGGAAGTGGCAGGTGCTTCTGGCGGCTGGTCTGATTCCCTGGTTTGCGGATCCGGCGATGAGCCTTGAGGATAGAACATAAATTCATCTCCATCGCTATCCTCACTGAGTCTCCAAAAGGCATGGAAGACAGATTTGCGGACGAAGAGCGATGTTATATCGCGCGATTCTGGCGTATGGCGTGAGAATGCGGAGAGATCAAACGACCATCGGTCACGCATGTAAGCACCAGAGTACTGCCGCCCACAACGACGAGCGATTGGCTCCCCAGCTCCAATAGTAGTGAAGGTTGATTCAATGTCAGTGGAAGCTCGAGCCCGAGCCCTCGTAAACTCGTGGACTATGCGGCTCAAGATGTCTTGCACTTCGGACTCGTTATATTCGTATAAAGCTGTTGGTCTCGCATCTTGGAGGGCCTTGGATGCAACCTGTTCGTCTGGATTTGTTATAGCTAGGCGTATTACCTCGTCCGTTTCAAAACCCAGATGTCGTGCCTTTTGAGCCAACCGGTGCCAATTCGTGGGATGGCGAAAGAGTGCCTCAGGTGGCTCTTCCCCGTCTTCCAGGAGAGGCCACTCTCCTGTTAGCTCCACCAAGTCCTGCATGATGTATAGATACAACCTCTTTAACCTTTCGAAAAACACATCGTTAGGTCTTATGGGGTCTTTATGTGAGAATGCATCATATGCCAGGACCTGTGCAGTAAGAGGTATCTTTCTTTTACCATACAGAAGCCGCTTCATGGTATCAGTACATAAGCGCAGATATTTATAATCCTTCTGGAGTGTATAAATGGAAGGCAAGAGATAGTTGATATTCTTCATTCGATGGAGAATTTGTGATCTCTCTTCCACATTTGTGAGTCTTTTGAACGCTGTACCACCTTCGATTAGATCAGCAAGGTAACGATAATCAACTTGCGAGACTCCAGGGACCCGGAGCTGAAACTCTTTGACGTCCTCAGTGTCAACATTGATCAAGGCTTCCTTAGAGCCCATGAGCTTGACCCATGATTCTAAAGTGAACTCCATGTAACGCACAACTTCCTAGTTGTCTGTTAGAAGGTTTCTGTTTATATAGGAGGCGTGGTCTACCTCGTCACACTTGCCACCAATAATTTTATGCCAAGTACCAATCTCAAATCCCTCTCGCATCCCAGGTATATTTATAATTAGCTCTAAGAGAGCAGGTGCTATTAATGGATGTTTAAGAGTACTTCTCAAAATAACTCCCAAACTCTTAGTAAGTCGAGCCCACCAGCGTTTCTCTTCTGTTAGATTGTGGGAGCGATGGTAGACAATTCTCTCACATATATGTCCATGGGAGAACGCACCCTCGTTAGTGTAATTCTCAGTAATAATTTCGAAAGCCTTTGGATCCAGATCTTGTTATAGCTTTAGTATCTGTATACATCCGTCCATTAGTAACTCTTACCTACATAGAGCTCAACAGTCCACCATGTACCAAGATGTGGTGTATCAAGCAGAGCGGCGGCTCGACTCCTGCCGTTGGCGCACTTTATGTATTGAAATCGTGGAAGGTAAAGCATTCGTGAACCTTCTGATCGTTGGAGATCATCGAGTGTCAGCTTTGACAAGAGTAGAGCTTCTGAAAGAAGGCTTGCTGAAATGGTGCCTAATATGAAGTTCAAAGGATCCCTCCGGTTACAACCTTCTGTCTTGAAGATCCTCTTGAGTCGCGACACTTTCGCAGCAGTTATATTCTGATCACACGGCATGAACTCTGGTGAGAACACAAGATCCTCAATCGAAACCTTGACAATCCCACTGAATTTCTTATTCTTTTCCTCGATAACGTCGCCAGTAAGCGAGGCCAAGCGATTGGAATTGGTCTGGAAGCTGAACATTGTCTTGCCGATTGAAGATTTGGTGGGGAGACTTTTTTGACAGTTGCTCTAAGATTGTTATAAAACACGTAGTTATACTAGTAAGTATATACAAGCGTCCAGCCTTGAGCGAGAGTTTGGGTGCCGAAACCAGCACTCCCTGAAACAGCGGGGATGTTGTGACCAGGGTACCAAATCCAGGAACCCTAACCTGGATATAAACAAGATTGCTATGTGATGGAGGCCCGAAAGACACCAATGTAGCCCATAAATACTTATGTCCTGGACGCAAAATGAATTTCTCTGCTTCGAGGCCTATTACATATACTAATAATGTCAAAACTAGACCGGCATACTGTTTTGATTGATGATAAAGCTGCTACTGTTTTGCGTCCACTTAGGTCTCTGCAGTCTACCGAGAAGCAGGATCCTCATGCAAAACGTCGTGATGAGGAGCTGGGTCATCGAAGGCATCCAATAGATGCCTCTCGTATTCCAGTAAGGGGGTTAGACACTACCAACGCCAAGCCGATCCTCGTTCCAGTCTTGGCCGGTTCTCCATGGAAGCATTATACAAGAGAATACTTCGTCAAATACTGGTGTCTATTTGCGATAGCTATCAGCAAACAAAGCCAGGATAAGCTCTATACAATTCGTTCTTCACCGACTTTGAACGATGAAAAGCTTCAAATTATCCGTCAAATTTCCCACCCTAATGTCCTTGAGAGTATTGAGATTTACTCTGAAGAGGATAACAATTACTATATTGTCTCTGGGATGATAGAAACCTCATTAATGCATGTATGCCGGGCCCCAGAATACCCATCAGAGGCACAGCTAAGTTCTATATTGTTCCAGGTAAGTTAGTACTGCCTAGATATTAGTGTTTATTATTAAATCCAGCGGCAGGTACTATCTGGGTCAGAGTACCTTATAACTCAAGGTCTTGTACCTGAAACTATTACATGTGGTGGAGTTCTTATTAATCTCGCAGGCGATGTCAAGATTGGCAATATTGAGGACTTCCAGATAGGTGGTGATAAGAAAGTGTTCTTAGACTCCTTCTGTAGGCTATCAATGATGCTAATGGATAAGGAAAGGGGCCCGAAAGCTCAGATTGGTCTATCACATCCAGATCGATGGTCTACGGAAGCTGTTCATATGCTTAGTCTATTAGGCTCAAAACCAAGTATGGAAGAGTTAGCTATACATAAGTTCTGGAAAAGGGGAAGGAAAGAAGAGTTAAAGTCACTTGTATACTTTACTCTTATCACAGCATATCATAGTAGATCTTAAAAATGGGTTTTATATAATAAGCTAAAAGAATTCTATATATCTTAACCTATATTAAGCCGACTAGTATTTAAATCTACCATAATAAAGGTTTATTAGCTAACTATTATTTAATGTATATTATAAGACTTACCAGATATAAACTGATTATAATCAGGATTGTGTAAAAGCTCGGCATCTTTTTGTAAAGCTTCAAGGAGATCATATACTTTAGATGGCCACAGCTTTAGTGGCTGGCTATCAACAAAGGTAACCAAGCATGAGAAAATATCATTGCGCATGTTATGCACAAGCCATGAGTTAGGTGAGAACGTAAGTGCCCAGGTAACTATTGCGTTTGGGCTTAGCTTTCGAAGTCTTTTGCATCGATGCTCAAAGTTCTTGGCTCGCTTTTTCCAAAGGCTTTGGGCCTGCAGCGAACTACCAGGGCCATTGAATACTGCTTTGATACTCCGACGAAAGCTTGAAGGTACCAAGACTTCTTCTTTAGCAATGACTTTGGATGTAGCAGCTGCTACTTTGAATCGTAGCCCTGCACTGGCCTCCCACGCATATTTTGATTCTGCTTTAGACAGTAGTGTGATACCAATTCCTTCCAGCTTCTCACCTAGTCTGATAAGCTCACCTAACTCACCTTCCTTGCATTGAGTGGGATCAAAGTCAATGACCAAATCGGTAAGTCTTCGCGCCGAAATGGCAATCTCGTCTAATATAGATGTAGCCATTAAGTCTGATCATAGGTCCTTGGAATGACATTAACTTATTTCATATATAAGAGCAACCAGAAGGGATATACTTAGCATAAATACATATTCATCCCGCGGCTTAGATTATACAAATAACCAATCGATCAATTTCATATGCTCAGGGTTCCAAAACCTGTTCCAGCTGCTTTTGTTTCTGTTCGAGGACCAGGGTACTGTTTTCATTCGTTTTTCCTTGTCCATTTCCACACAGGAAGTGGTCAAAAACTGCACCCTTGTTAGGGCTGGAGTGTTATTGGCTCCAAGGAAAAGAGGTGATATGTATCCTCTGTGCTGATATGCCTAGGACTGCTATAACTAAAAATCTAATCTCTTCACTAATTAGAACCTTGTGACTAGACTTAGTTAGTTTTAGCTATTGAAAGAGATATTAGTTCTACGGTACAGTACTTTTCAAGTTCAGTTTCCATATCTCACTAACAACAGTTTTAGCTGGTGGAGTCAATGTGGGGCACTACAGTGTGCGTCCCCGAGGCTTAAGTTCACGTTCGAAAAGCTCCATAATCCTATGCGAAGGCCTCAGGCCAGGTCAGTAATGCTGACGCGGCAAATATGAACAGGCTCCATTCTTCTACTATGTGATTACACCAACGTATATCAACGGGCCAGAAACATAAACATACAGTAATATTTAAGAGCATTCAAGATCTGCCCCCTGCAGGTCTTTTTACTCCACGTAAAACCTCAAGACATGCCTTGCCTGCATGTGATATCCTTTGTATACATGGGTATGGTGTTCGTATAGTTGCCGAAATTAAGGAAAAGGAACCTGAGACTCTGACTACTAAACTGGGTTCATGGCATACAGGCTGAAAAAGACAATTCTATTTGCTCCTCAAGAGCCAATAACTCAGGCATTATTGGCGTCATAGTCCACCTCCAAGCTTTCAAAGCACTCCTGTAGCAGGTTCATTGATAATTGTCGACTAGGGTCGTCTTCGGCTAGCATCTTTGCTTCGATTGCAACTACGTGCTCTAGCAGCTCAATCGCCTCGTCGATTCGTCGGTCATCAAGGTATGCTCTTGCCAGTTCGTGCTCCGATGCAAGTCGAAAATGGTCCTTCTCGTCCAGTGTCTCTTTCCGAACTGCCACTACGTGCTCCAATATTCTAATTGCATCCTTGATCCGTCGGTTATCGAGGTATGCACTTGCCAGTTCGTGCTCTGATGTAAGTCGAGAATGGTCCTTCTCGTCCAGTGTCTCTTTCTGAACTTCCACCACATGCTCAAATATTCTAATCGCATCCTTGATCCGTCGGTCATTGAGGTATGCACTTGCAAGTGCGTGCTCCGATAATAGTCGAATATGATCTGTTTCAGAATGAAGGCTCTGTCTCCAACGGCACACCTCCTCAAAGCACTTGACTACTTCTTTGAACCGTCTGTCCGTGTCAAAGGAGTCTCCAGCCTTTTTAAAGAGCTCATAGGTTTCCGCCGTCTTGTCCTCATGATTGCGGCTTAGCAAGCGCATCGCATGTGGCAGATACTCCCTTCTTAAGTCATAATGAGCATCGTCTTTTGTGGGGAATCTCGCTGCAAGGTGGCATGTCGCATTGTTCAACACCTCTCTCTCCCGGCCTTGCTTCTCAAGCCAACCTCGTGTTGCTGTGTGTACAAGGCTGTGCATGTCGAACATATCCTTTTCTTTCCTACGGATCAGAAACGAGTAGCTGCAAAGCGTGCCAATGGCCCATTCCAGCTCATCTTGCTTTGCATCGGGTAACATCGACTGCGGAATGGCTTTCGGCTCTATGCATGATATAAATGACAGCAGATCAACAGCAAGGTGGTCTGACTTTTGGATCTGATGGAAAGAAACAATCCATGTTGTTCCGATAGCGTTTTGAGAACCCTTGTATCGAGTGTTATCTCTGAACTCTCTCTCAAGAACTCTCGTATCGTGGTTCTCGGCGTTTCTCAAGAGGCCTAAATATGTCCGTATGGGTGCTCTGTTCCGATTGAGGTACGCGGCAGCCTGCGTGATAGCCAGCGGGAGAAAGGTCAAATATGCGAGTAGCTCACCGGTCGCTACTTTGTCCCTAAGCAAATCTTTTTGGACTAGAGACTTCTCAAGAAGGTTTTTGGCTTCTTCTTGATCCATTTGCTCGATGTAGATCACATCGGCTTGGGCGAACTCATCGGCGACTTGCCCAGACCGTGTCGTCAACAGGATGATGCCATTGTCACTCTGGGGCAAATACTCTTCCAACCCTGCCTTGTCGGCCGTTCCAAGGATAAGTTCCTCCTCATCGGCATTGTCCACAATAAAGAGCCATTTGCCAGCTTTGTCTGAGCTGAGGTGCTGACAAACGAGATCCTTCACATCCTCGTCTTCGCTACTCTTCTGCAACCTAAGCTTTTTTGCGATGTCCTCATACGCATGTTCTGCAGTTTCAGCACTCAGGACTGGCACCCAGAAGATCGAATACTCTGGTCGTTTCTCCTTGATCTGATAGGCAAAATGCAGTGCGATTTGAGTCTTGCCGACCCCACCAAGACCGACAAGTGCCATCTTCTGACCCTGATCCGGGCCGAAGAACTTATCTTCCAACGCGCTCAGGATGGTTGTGCGGCCAGTGAAACGTGGGTTCTTAGTGAATGGGATATGATAATACGATTCACAGACCTTGTCTGGCGTATCTTCGGTAATCATTAACATCCATATAACTTCACGTTCTTTTTTATGCTTACTCACTAGTCAGGTCTATGGTCCGGTCACTTGAAGGAACCTCATCAAGCAACGCTCTAGCATATGAAGCCGCCATCGCTGCCGCATACGGCTGCCAGTTTTTATTCTTATGTCGATCGCCATAGTCGCATACCCCTCGTATAACGCCAACTGGAATTCGGCTCATAGTTCCTGCAGCTTCCATCTCCAGGCCAATGATACCATATTTGTCCCTCAGTTCATTTCGTTTCTGTGCGTTCTTCAATAGCTTGTCTCCTGACCCAATTGGACCATACCACACTCGAGTGCGTTGATGGTCTAGTTTTGATCTTCGAGGACGTTCAGTGACTTCCTCTTGTCCATTATCGCAAACTAGATATAGTATGTCGTTGTCTGGCCCTGGATCGGCAAATGTGCCAGTTGCATGTTCGCAATTGCGTATCTTCTCGTAGTATGGCAAAAACCTTTCGGTTTCGTATGGCGCCTCGAGCTTGATGCTACCTATAGCTGATCGCACAATTGGTTCAGTCATGGCGAGGCTGTGGCCAAGTCGGAGTGGCTGAAATCCGTCTTCCGTTTCCTTGCCGAGGTCATACGGGACCAGTCCAGCGCTATCACCGTCAGGAAGGCCGACAAGCACGTCACCTAGTCGGATATCGCGCGCTGAGACACGAGAAAGATCAGGGAGTCCCGCTGCCACGCCGACGAGCAGCCCAAACCAGAGGTTGGGGAAAAACTTCTTCACCTGGCCTGCCAGTGCAGCCGCAGAGCCCGTGCCGTATTCCTGGCCTGCTGGCAGAGTTGCGATAACGATGTTATGGCCGCCCATGGCACCTGCTTGAAAGACATAGTCATCGCCACGGCTAACAGGAAACCGGCCACGGTGCCGTTCGTCTAGTAAATACATGGCAACCTTAGCTTCGATCTCAAGTGGAGCGATCCAGGCAATCTTGTAATCTTTGGGGTCGAGTATGCCGGTTTGACCGGCATGGTTTCTTTGTGTGATCGGCATCTTGTCGCAGTCTATTATGTACCGCACGACTTAGCACAAACGTCACAGAGGCGACCGAAAGTACGAGTCGAAATTCTCTTAAATTAAATCATTTCCGGCAGCGATATGGAGGAACGAGTATCGTATTCGATCAGCTGAAAGACGTGGTCAGCAAAGTACCCCGCACGAGCGTCCAACCAGCTGTGTGTGTTATGCTGACAAAGACACCATGGAGCAAAGAAATTCCACTGCCCAGGGGGTCCAGATTCTCTTACTACCCTAGAGCTACTGAGACCAATTATCGTAAGGTCTCCGACAGGATGGAACCCTATTGAGAGCTCTACAAATCATATTCAATAATTGAGATAATTCGCTACAGTGTTCTTTACGAAATCATAGAAGCGGTTTTGGTAGACTCGGCGATATTGTTGTTGGTTCACTTAGTTGTCGTATAGACTGCAAATGGAGTCCTTTGATGGGATGAACAAAACGCTGTGTCACGTGATGTTTTTAGAAGGACTGGGCGAGAGAAGAAAGGTTACGTGTCCTTTCCGCTCCCCTAGACACAGGAATCGTATGTTGGCCTTGATACCTCCCAGGACAGCGATAATTTTCGCCTCCCCAGTGACCATGCAGAGCCCGAATCCCAATATTTACCATGGTGATTATTTGGATCTTGACTATCGAACCCCATCGCTTCCCCTATTCGACAGTCCGGGTGGAAGCCTTGCCGGACCGAGCCAAGCGCGAGACGGCATACAGAGACTGCCATTACTTCAGTCAAAGGACTGGGACTCGGACTTCGAGGATGACGAGACTAACCCGACCTGTATTCACTATGACATTGAATGGAAATTACAGCTAAAAAAAGGAAGGCTTTCCAAGCTAGCAGAGATTACCGAAGAAGACCTTACTCTCGCACCCAGCGCTTACTGGGATCGGTTCCTTAGTGCAGAACTCGCGAAGATGGTTGCATCCAAAGTGCCTAGTCCAGAACACGAGCCAGTCGAGACCATAGTCGTCGTATCCGTCGATAAGCGTAGCGAACGAAACCTGCGAAAGCAATTTCCTGGGTTAAGTATAAAATGGAAGGCAATCGAAGATAAAATACAAGCATGGAGTCCGTTTTTCTGCGAAGGACACAAGTTAAGATTGGACATATGTTTCGTCTACAAGGCTATAAATCAGGTAACACAGTTGGCAAGTGCCGGCGGGCGGCAGAGCCGTCGAGGGGCCACGGGCAGGCAGTTCGCTGCCCGAGACCGGCTTCTTGCTGAACAGGAAGATACTTCTGGCAGTCGACCGGTATGGAACGATGTCTACGAGGTCTTTCATTGTACTGGAGTCCCATGTGTCAATGCAGGCTTTTATTGTTGGCGCGATCCAGTGAGTAAGAAGCATTTTAAGCTCGATACAAGCCTTCTAAATAAGCTTGTCGACTACGCCGAAGAAGGCGGGTTGCTAAGAAACCATGACCACGTGCCTGAAACAATCCGTGAGCGGATCTTCAGACAAGACCAGGAGAACCTGGAGCGCAAGCAGCTGAAACGTAAAAGAACTGATAGCTTGCCGCCAATCAACATTAGTGTTTCTTGTCCAGGATCGCATGATGAGGCTCAGCGAGATCTTCCGATTGGAGCCCATACCACATCATCGGGTGCTAGCGTGGGATTTAGGAGGCGAGCTGCGGATATCGTCATTCCCATGCCGATCGACAGAGCAGGAATTGCATACTGTGAGTGGCTGTGTGGGCGGGTGGAGAGCGACTATTGGGAAGCGGGCTTCCGGCAGGCGCATCGAATCACGATGGAGGCATGTTTCGACTTGAAGTATATCTATCAGGTCCAAGACGTCGCATTCTTCACGGAGAAAGGCGTAGCCTTGGGCATTGCTCTCTCTTACATTGGCGACATCCCTGTGTGGGCGGACACACTGAAGTCTTAGTTAGATCTTGGCACTCTTTATTCTTTTTCTCTAGCTTAATCAATCATCGTCATTTGCCCTGCCTGAACTTGGAGGTTGCTCAACCGTCAGGCCAGCATTCCTGAAGTGCCCTTCAGCACTGTCTTGTCGCTCACCAACAGCAGTCACACAAGACTTTATGTACGCGCCAAAGTCTCTCTGAATGAGATCAATATGCTCATCCCATCGCACCTTTGCGTACGCCTTCAGCTCGGCGAAATGCTCCTCTATCGGGTTCGTGACCGGCGTGTATGGCGCTGTGAAAACCTGCTTCACACCTGCCGTCTCGCACATCTCCTCGATCTCTTTAGAACAGTGGATTGTAGCATTATCCATGACGAGGACAGATTCCGGCTCTGGCCATTTGTTGCAGATAATCGCCATACGAAGGGTGTGGCGTACTTTCTCGACGAAGCCATACCTTGACCGGAATGGATGGTCAACTGCAGACCTCAGGTAACTGTCAAATCAGATTCTTCAAGGAGGCCCAAATGCCATGCTTCCTCCCATATCACCTTGGTTGATCCAAGCTCCATGTCTCAATTAGTTGTCCGCAACGCCACGCTCGATTGAATGACTTTGACCTGCCTGCATACTTGGCTCGTCAGCACCTTTCTAGGTGGTTTTACAGCGATACTGCTATTTCAATATTGGAGACTTACCTGGATTATCTTAAGTTCGAGAGTACCGCTGTGCAATCCCTTTCTCTATGAGCATTTACTGCGGCACCTTTTTGCAATCACTGCTTTGCGGAGACAGCGGTCTTCTCATCGAGAAAGTTATCGTTATGAATAGTTCAGGGCGATCGATGCTGATAGTTCCGGATGGAAATGACTAGTGGTAATGGGTTCAATAGCAATACTCGCACGTAGATTTTAACAATCTCACTTCCAGAAGGAATCGTTGAAGCCCTTCGCCGCCTCCCCTCCCATGTCGCCAGTGATGATTCGGACATCGTGGCCGAACTGGTTGTTAGCAATTGTCGTTTTGCGACCTGCCATTTTGTGCCAGCTTTCCACTCCAATATTGCCTGTCATTATTCTGGCCTGTCCAAGCGTCACATTGCCATAAATATTTGTTTCCCTCGCCTCATTGGAGCTGTTTGTGCTCGTCGTATCATCGGGAGCGGACACTCCGATCGCTAGCACATCAGAAGTGTTCACCGGCACGGTTCCATCCACTATAAAAACTCGTCAGTATGTCTCTTTCGTGCGACTATTAATATGCGTGTCTGACCTGTCGGCTGCAGCGCTCGGTTCTTCACAATATCCATAAGAGCCAAGTTGATCCCGAGCACTTTGTTGACTCTAGTGTTTGTCTGCTCGAGAATACGAAATGCAACTCGAAAGCCGTCTTGGAGGTTTCCCAGCAAGCCGACTTGAGCCACCGAGATCCGCAACCCGAGCTCATTACGAGCCCGGTCAAGCTGGTCCAGGATGCCTTGCAACTTTTGGTCGTCCTTGTCGCCCGATTTGAGCGCGTGGAAGAACTGTGACATGGTCTTCTCTCGTTGCCTGGCAGTAAGGTTATCCAGGAATGATCTAAGCTCAGTCGCCACGTCGGTGATGGCCTTCACTTGCAGTTCGACCCTTGCCGTTTGCAGCTTTTCTTCCTCACGAACGAGGCTAAGTGACTCATCGATAGCATCCAGGTGCTTAGACATGTTATCCAGCGTCTCGGATGTGCCTCGGACCCTGCCACGCGCATTTCGGATCTCCTGGATGATAGTAAATGTCGCGCCGATAATGCCGATAATGCTGGCCGCTGCTCCTATTGCCTCTGCCTGCGCGCTAAAATCAATAAAAGAAGCTTATACGAGAGCTAGGCCAAGAGAGTTGTACCATTGTTGTAGTTTGTTGTAGTCTGTTGGTGGTAGGTGGAAGTATGCCTATGGCTGAGCGTTGGCAGTGAACTCTGTCTTTGACCAATCAGTGAGGCTGAGTCTCGTGACCTTCTTTCCCTTCTTGCGGCCCCTCTCCGGACGAGAGACTACACAAAGTTGGCGGTTCCAGCAGATTAACGCTGCAAATGATTAGCAACAAAATGAATGAGCCAGCGTTGCATCGACGCGACGTTACTCGCAGCCGATTTGGCGACAATACCAGGATCAATCTGGGCGATATCCATTACCACTTACCCCATCGATCCAACCGATCTGCGGTCCGCGTCATTCCATATCCCCGCAACGAGGATCTGGTCCATCGGTGGGATCTCATCGACAGGCTAGATAAGCTTTTGCCACCGACGGCAGGATCGCGTAGTGCCGCGCTTTGGGGCCTGGGAGGATCAGGGTAAGTCTCCACTCTCGGCGCGCTACAGTGTCGCAAGAGGCTAATGAACTAAAAGTAAAACACAAATCGCGCTAGACTACGCGTACCGACGATGCGATGCCGATGATGAGTGCTGCATATTTTGGGTGCACGCCGACAGCAAAGCGACTTTCTTGGCCGATTATAAGACGATTGGCAAGAAGCTCGGGGTCGACGAGCGGCTTGACGGGATGGACCTGCTCGATGCAGTGCGCCATGGCATCGAAGGGCGACCGACATGGGTTATGATCTTCGACAACGCTGACGACCTGCGCCTGTTCGGCGTGGGCGAACAAGCAAGGGGAGGAAAGGCGAGCGACAATCTACACAAGTTCGTTCCTCACGCATCGACTGGGACAACACTATGGACGAGTCGAGACGCATATATTGCAGGGACTCTCGTCGGACTGCGTCGCGGTATTGAAGTGCAGTCCATGACTATGAATGAGGCGGCGTTACTTCTAGCCCATAGTAGAGATGACCCATCGTCTACGCACGAGGTCCTGAGAGAAGCAGGATTTGACACTCTCTTACAAGAACTGCAATGCCTCCCGCTGGCGATCTCGCAAGCCGGTGCCTATATGCGGCGTATGTCGATGACAGCACAGCAGTACCTGGGCCTCCTCAGACAGGGCAAGACACGGTGGGAGGTACTAAAAGTAGGTGGTACTGACCGGCACCGACGACCAGAGGTATCAAACAGTGTACTCGAGACATGGAGGATCTCGATAGAGCGCATTCGAGTGGAAAGCGAGATGTCGTACCGAATACTATATGTGATTGCATATGTGGACAATCAAGATATATCGCAAGAATTGGTAATGGCAGCAGCTGCTGATCATTGCGACACGGACGAAGGGGTTTCAACCAGACAGCCCTCGGAGCTTGAGGTCCTAGGAACTATCACTCGACTCAAAGAGTTTTCCTTCCTGGTCGTGCGTAAGACAGATGATGGTGGACGAAGGTATGAGATGCATAAGCTCGTGCAGGAGGCTTTGCGATATGGACTGAGCGTGAGAGATTACGTAACGGCGACGATTGACAATACATCAGGGGTAGGTAAAAGGCCAAAGGAGGATGAGGGATACTACTGCGGCAGGGCGCTGCAGGTAGTAGACGACCTTTTCCCGACATCGGAACCTGCTACATGGGCAAAATGCGAGGAATACCTGATGCATGCCATTCAAGTAGGGGAGTGGGCGGAGGTGGGGGGGACAGAGACGGAAACAGCCAATTTACTTGCCAGGGTATCCCGGTTTATGTATCAACGAGGGCGATGGAGAGAGAAGGAGCATGTAGACAGTCGGGCTTGGGGCCTCAGACGAGCTGTGCTTGGAGAGAAGCATCCAGATACGATCAGCAGCATGGCGGACCTCGCGACGACATACCACGAGCAAGGTAGATATAGCAAGGCTGAGCTAATGAGGCTTAAAGCGCTAGAACTCCGACAGGAGGTTCTTGGAGAGAATCATCAAGATACTGCTAAAAGCATGTCAGACCTTGCAGATACATACCATAAGCAGGGGCGGTGCTACGATGCCGAGAAGGTAAAGAATAAGGCGCTGAGCCTCCAAAGAGAGGTGCTCGGAAAGAAGCATCCTGATACGATCAGGAGCATGGCAGATCTCGCAACGATATACTATGAGCAAGGCCGATATGATGAGGCCGAGAACATCCACCAAGAAGTACTGGAACTCCGACGAGAGATGCTTGGGGAGAAGCATCCAGATACGATGAGGAGTACAGAAGACCTCGGGGCGACATACCATGCGCAGGGCCGATATAAGGAGGGCCGGGAATTGATAATCAAAGCACTAGAACTCCGACGAGAGGTGCTTGGGGAGAAGCATCCAGATACGGTCTGGAGCATGGCGAACCTCGCAGCGACGTACCATACACAGGGCCGATATGATGAGGATGAAGAAATATCGGTCAAAGCACTAGCACTCCGACAAGAGGTGCTCGGGGAGAAGCATCCTGATACGATCAGGAGCATAGCGGACCTCGCGGCGACGTACCATGCGCAGGGCCGATATGATGAGGATGAAGAAATATCGGTCAAAGCACTAGCACTCCGACGAGAGGTGCTCGGGGAGAAGCATCCTGATACGATCAGCAGCATAGCGGACCTTGCGGCGACGTACCATGCGCAGGGCCGATATGATCTGGCTGAGAAACTGAAAGATAAAGCACTAGAGCTCCGACGAGAGGTGCTTGGGGAGAAGCATCCAGATACGATCTGGAGCATGGCGGACCTCGCGGCAACGTACCATGCGCTGGGCCGATATGGCGAAGCAGAGCAGCTCCATCAGACAGCTCTAGATCTCCGTCAACACGTTCTGGGAGAAAGCCACCCCGATACAATACAGAGTATAGAGTATCTCGCTTCGACGCAAGAGGCACTACAACAACTCCCATTTCTCACAGATTCTGTGCACTAAAAGACGGGAGAAGCCAGGGCGAGGGTCTTTACGGGAGGCTATACGTAAGAAAGCTAGTAGTTTATACAAGTCGAGGTTCCCTCGAACACAATAGCGGTGATGTAGTATTTCTATACAGTATGAGCAGGCCTCTGCGTGACTACTTTATTAGTTGCGATAGTATTTGACGACGAATTTCTATGCTACTGTAGTATATACTGTATAAGATTGAGCGTTTGAGAATCATTCTTGGCTGAAGTAGAAAATGTGATAATCCAGACATTGGCAGCTGATGGGTTATTTGATGCCGGAATGGTAAGGCATCATCGACGTGCTGTTATTGCTGGTTGATGACAGGGGTACGTTCGCGCTAGACACACACTGTGCATGAGATGAGGCTAGTCTATTTCGGGCGATTTAGAACAAAATTCCATTGATGGATTACTGACGCTGCACCCGCACCTCACTGTATCAAGATATAAATTGAGTTCGCCTATTTGTTCTGAGAAACCACTCGGATGTACGTCAGTATTTACAACATAGATCAGCGTCAGATTCGCCCGCCGTCATGCTTTACATAGCTATAGCGAAGGCACAAGTAACAGGAAATAAATCCATTTCAATGTGATATACCAGATATCTAGGGAACTACTGGGGGGTAACTGGATTGCAATTTGTTTCCAGCATGGCGTTGAAGCTAATGTTTTTTAAGAAGCCGCAAAAACCAGAATTGATACAAAAGCAGCATCAGGCCCATAAAAAGGCTACAGAATCCAGCAATACTAACTGTTACTATGGCAGCTACCGACCAATCACCGTCTTGGGCGGTGTATACATTTGTAAGGCCGGTCAAAAGAGCCATTAATGAGTTAAGTAATCCAGGGCTCTGATATATCAGCACATTGTTTGTTCAGATGTAGGACATACTGACAGAAAGATTCGATAGACAAGCCAGAACCAGTTATGCTTGAGGTTCCACCAAGCCCAAAGAATACCAAGAATGCCGACAATGCAAGACAAGGTTCCAATGTATAGCAAGGGCACATTTCGAACAGCACGCTGGATGACACGCCCAGCCTGATTATGATCTAAAAGTCTGCTCCGACCGATAGACGTAAATGTTCCGGGAAATACGATAAAGCCTGCAAGTAAAAGCCAGTTGGAAATTGAGGCAAGAAAGTTCCAACGAAGAGGTACTTCATGCGACTCCACAACCATTCTTTCATAGCCTGATAGGGATTCAGCTGGAAGGGGTACCTGAGCAGCCTTCAAGGCAATATCTTCAAGTTCTTCAGTTTTGCTCCGAGTGGTGTCCATTTTGATTGAGATAGAATGCTCGCATGGAAATAGTTTTAATGAGCGTTGCCATTACAGGGCAAATACGTGAGCTTTTATGTTCCTCTTATGGAGTGTCTGGTTTCGGCACCCCTCGTGACCTATGTTGCTAGCTGTAGCTGCTGCCTGTCGACAGGGGTACGTGTTCCAGTTTTGCGATGGATCCCTCTATTATGAAATATAGTTTCTAGACACCCCTTTTCTAATTAGCATAACTTCTGGCCGTCAAGTCCCATGATGGATTCTACGGATATCTATGGTATTGTTATGGGAAGCGTCATCCTTTTCCTGCTCATATCTTCGTTCCTTTATTACATTGTTGAATTAGTGTACAACCATATCCGTCGTTTCTTTCTCCGTCAAATCTATTTTTCCCTCCTGCCCCGGTGGCTTGGTGGATGCCTTCGAGTCACAAGATACTGCGGATTGTTGATGATTATTTACTTCAACGCCAATATATGTCTGCTTGTCATTGACATGAAAGATGGCTCTGACTTCACGAGAAGACTTGGTAGAGCTGCGTTGGTAAACCTCGTCCCTCTCTGTGCGGGTGGCCGATTTAACCAGATCGCACATGTTCTTTCAAATCGGCCAGATAACTATCTCACTTTGCATAAATGCATTGGCCTGGTTTTCATCATTGAAGCTTCTCTGCACTCCATTCTCTCATTGCTGCGTGGCGGTATTAATCTCGGAAGTTGGCCATATAAAGCTGGTTTAGTTGTGAGTGGATTACATATACTGTTCCAAGTGGATGATTTTTCTGAATCATTTGCTCTTAAAAGCTTTGATAGTACTGACGATTTCAAGGCTGTCAGTTCAGTTGGTGCACTCGCAGTAGGGTCAATTCCCGCTCTATGGAGATACATGTACGAGCCCTTATCAATATTGCACCTCGCTCTTTCGGCCACATTGATCACTGGTCTTTGGTTACATCTACCTTCAATAAGCATAACAAGCATCCCTAAGCTCTACCTTCTTCTGGCAATATCGATCTTTGCGCTGATCAAGTCAATCTTCTTTCTAAAACTCCTTTTTCTCAACGTCTCAACCGAACGTATCTCTACCGCTACAATTCAGCAGGTTGGGGAGAATGGCATAGAAGTCAGGGTGACTACGCCGCGGCCGCTGAAGTTCCGTGCCGGCCAGTTTATGTTCTTAAGTATTCCACGACTTGGGCTGTTCCAATTTCATCCTTTCCAAGTGGCCTGGGAGTACCTAAGTGACAAAAATGATGGCGGACGACAGGTAATTGTGTTTATTATCCAGCCTCGTCATGGTTTCACTAGTCGACTTCGTCTGGCGGTTCCTTTTGAAAGATACACAGCCCTTGTGGAAGGGCCATATGGAAACCCTACCAAACTTGATCAATACGGAACTGTTTTACTCTTTGCTACAGGGATCGGCATTGCAGGGCAACTGCCGTACATGAATGAGCAACTGCGATTGTATAGAGAATGGCGAACAAAGACCCGGAGACATGTACTGTATTGGGAAATCGAAGCAGAAGGTTAGATCTACTATGTTCAGGCTGATTCAAAACTTACACTTCATAGAATATAGGTACTGGGTAAACGAATGGATCAACGAGATCCTGTCATGGAATATCGATTACGTCAGTATCACCTAAGCAGGTCGTTGACTGCAACTCACATTAATCTTATCACAGGACATCCAATTATACATACGAGGAAGATTTCTGGCCGAAGATGCTGAGAGAGGTATATCCGTGAAGAAAGGAGAAAAGCTCAAGCGACTTACATTGAACTATGACATTATGGATCCAAAGAGACTTCTAGAGGATGAGATGCGAAGACGCAAGAGTGGAAGCCGTATGCTAGTGTCTCGTATGCACCTCCTTGTGAAAGCCCTGATGAAGCTAACACCTGTAGTTTGCACAGAACCTCTCACGGCTCAAGCAGTAACTAAGATTGTTCGTCCATTGCTTGGAGACGAGCTTGACTTGGTAGAGTTAGACTTTTGTCCTTGGTCGGAGTCAAGATGCCATAACTCGTCACCAACAGAAGGAAAAACATAAGATCACAGAGAAATTAATCAGACTCGTTTCGTGTGCTAAGTATCTTCAGTTCTCTCAATTCATCTATCGAGCTCTGGTAGCCTAATATAGTCCTTCACTGTCTATTGTAAATCAGATAACCCTTGTGAGCCATGAAGTGTTAAAATTTCAAAATTATACAACTTTAGCAGACATTGTCCTTATCTCTCCAAGTCTAATTGACCTCCTTCGATCTGCTGTAGTCCTTTATGAAAAGCAATAACGGCTAGCTGGAGCCGGTCAATGACGTATTCAACCTCTTCACAAAGGTATTCACCCAGCCGTCGGACATCTTGCAGGTAAGCGACTTCTGCACGGAGACGTCCAACTTCACGTGTTCTTTCCAGTATGGTTTCTTCGGGGGATTGTTGATCAAAACTTTTGGTGGCTTCAAGTTTATCCCGAGTAGCATCTAGCGAAACAGACTCGCCGTGAGCGTTTGCTATCTCTCTGTCGATTGGGCGCGGACTAGCAGGTCGATTCATCTTACCACGGTAGAAGATGCTTATCGGATTAGGAAGTAATGCCAGCTTCACTTTTGAATAACTTATATATTGGCGTCACACGGCGTGGGCTTGTTGGACGAAAGTGACACCCCTGTATTCGATACTACCGGGGTGCGCATTTCGGTCTTACCAGGGTATACGTTTCTGATCTCGTAGGTATGACGTATCTTTGGAGCAGCACTTGTGGTGCAATTGTTTTAATGTATAATATATAGGAGCTAGAGCTTTGGAAATTCGTATTTACCTAAAACTTTGGAATCGCGTAACGTACGTTCGTACTTATCTATTCACCACTAAGATGGATCCCATCCGTTAGTATCAACGGGCTTAATTTATGAAGGAGAGCTAATAGTAGCAGTAGATTTTGTGGTTCACGACATAATCCTTCAGCTCTATAGAGGATTTGACTTTCTAACTGCATTGGTTGCCCTCATAGCTGCGATAGTAATGTCTTTCGACACTATTCCAGACCATGAAAAAACCATTTTTAGCGATTTGGCAACAGGGCTTCTAGGCAGCGCTGTAATCTCAAGCATTATCGCATTGCTCCTCAACCAGATAGTGCTAATCGAGTTCCAAACCCATGAGCGTCTGGACAGCAGTCAGCTGTGGATCCAAACGGGATTGGTGGATATCAGTATTGCTGAACTGATGTCTGGATTGATAGCTTGGTCTATCGACAGATATGCTCTCTGGGTTACTGTTCTACTTGGGAGTGAGGCTCTGATTCTCTTGCTGGGCGCGATGTGGCTTTCATCCAGGATGAGGGCGGGCATATCAGGGATACAAGAACATACTTTGAGCGAGAGATTAGTGATTTAAGAGACAGGCCCTTTCTAGAACTGATAAAATAATTATCTTATTGCTTGTAGATTCCATATAGTCTCTGCCAAATCGCCCTCTGCGTGCGCTGCCCTACCCTCATTATCATAGGAGTCCCTGCCTGTCCATGTAAGATCTACTGATGAATGTTGGATAGATGATCGAAGAAAATCGCAACTTGCAGGAATCTCTTTTTGTTAGTACATAAAGGGCAATAGTAGATTTCCCCAGACTCGGGAATCATGAAGTCTTCGGGACCTGACGAAACTCTATCGATTGACCTTGTCGCGAGTTCGCGCAGGACACGATCTGAGAGAGGAGCTGGCCATCGGGAGGCAACCTGCAGTATTCCTGGCAACTTCATATTCTCAGGGATCTGCGGTGTATCTACGCCTGCATGTATGACGCTGCTTTCTGATGAGATACAGGGAATACCCGTTCGGTTGTTGAGCTTGTGTACAGACGCTGAGCCCTTAGCTGATTGTTCTAGCGACCTCAGAGCCCCAGGTGCTTGATCTGGAAGGATACCCTGAGTCATAGAAGGCGGAGAAACTCGGATTATTTGGGTTCCATCGGGAGGCAACTTGGTTGTTGTTGACGTAATGCTAGGGCTAATTGTGGGGGAGCATACTGTCGTAAACCTTGTTGGATGTCTAGATGTAGGTCTAGCAACGACCGCTTGAGGTTCGCTCTGTTCACCTATGCGCCAGGGTTAATCTTTCATACATGTAGGTAAACAGCAGGCAGACTGTACCGAGATTCAAACCGTAACTTCTCAAGTCCCAAAGACTTTCTGCTCCGACCCATTGTGTCGTAAAGCTTTCTGGAGAATCGGGATCTGATAGGTAGTATGCAACGGGGAACTTGCGCCGAAGTGAAAGTGGCTCGTCGTCCCCAAACCCGTCTCGCCACTCGAACTTGCCCGAATCCAGATCATAAGTCGCACAGCTTGGAGCGTTGTGGGAAAGACCCAGACTGTCAAAAGTCTCCGAGATGCCAACTCGATGTAAGTCATTGAGAGGAAGCAGAAGTGCTGCAAGCCAACGAGAAGACTGCACATGATATATTACATAAAGATTCCCAGCCTTGAGATCAGGTGTTTCTTGAAAGGCGTTCTTGTTCTTGTTATCCAGTCCTTCATTAGGTTGAATTTTCAGCTGGTTGATGTATCGTTGCGTATCGGCTAAACCCTCCAGCTGCGGTGATCTCTTAGTTCGTGGTTGACTATAGCGAAGGCTTTTTGCAAATGGCGATTGCTCTTGGGTCGATGTAGAGAGCTTTCTCTTGGATGATGTGTTAAGAAGGTCCTCCGTGGTTCGCTTCCTGGGTTTCTTGTTGCTTCGAGGCATAATATTTGGTTAACCAAGGGCTAATAATGACAAAGATACTAGAAGTCAAAAGAGATTAGAGAATGGTGGATGAGACGAAAGGATCAGTTAATGGCAGGTCCTTGTAACTTTATATGTAAACTAAGATGCTGAGCTAAGCACCTTTTGTGGATCGCACATACGAATCAAGTTGAGGTGCAGGTTTCGTACCCCTCCCTTATTAAAGAGCCAAAACTAGATCCTAGCAATGATTTAGCACGACGCGTATTAGGTCCTACAGGAACTTTTCCTGCCTGTCGAATATATATTCTGTCTTTGGCTACCCGACTCTCGGCCAGATAAGCCACTATGTTATTCCTTCTCAGCTTTCTCGTTCTTGCACTTTCCCAAGATACCCGAGCTCAACTGGCACCGAGAGAAGTTGTGGATCTAACAATCGAAGCGGGCGGCTTAGTCGGTACTGGTGTAATCGAATTCAAGTCGCCCAGCCAAGAACGTGAGACACCCTCTATTTCAGTTACAACAGACAGCGGGACGTCATGCACATCAACCGCAACATGTCATACAAGCAAATCTACCACCCCTTCAAGCCAGGATGTGGCGCCTATGCGAACTTCATCTCCTGTTCCTTTCCCTCTCATCCCGACTACCGGCCTTCCGGGCTTGAATAGCTCTACAAGAGCCACACCAAGTCCCAGACCCAATGCTCCTGTATTATCCTATGCAGTTAGCATGCGTCAAGCAGCTTGCGCTTATCTCATCAGTTTGGTTGTGATGGAATGCGTTTTCCTCTTCTTTTAGTTTAGTGGCAGGACCATACCCCTTAGATAGTTATCGTTATCGTCAAATCATTTATTTCATATTCCTATGCCTACTACATTTATCACATAACTGGTTCAAAGAAGGTTTAGTAAAAGGTTCATCTTGCTACATAATCATTTTAGCATTCTACAAACGCAAACTCATCAGGTTCCAGCCCTGTTCCTTAATCTATCAGTTCTCTGTATTTGACTCTCCCCGGGGGATCCTTGCAAGCGCAGACTCCATTAGCTCCAAGCGCTGGTCTTGTTGCTTGGACACTATCATAAGCTCCTCAATAGCGCGAATCAGTCTATCCTCAACCCCATTTTGCATACTGTGTATTCTGGGTTCAAGTTCGGATGGATGGGACCTTGTCATGAGCTGTGTAGAATGATATCGGCCCCTGTCTTCGCCTCCGCTCTGTATCCTAGGATCGAAATTCTCATGGTATGATCTCGTCGCAAGATTTGGTCTTACGCCTTCCCCACCATATGCGATTGACCTCATGTCTGGATGCAAAGGTGGGATGCCACGAGGCCGCCTAAAGGGAGATTCCCATGCTCTTTGCCTAGGGGCTGGAAAAACATGTGGATCGTAAAGAGCCCTGTTTTCGGGATCCGGATAGGGTGTCGTGGCCCACGGTGGCTCGATACCGTTATTGACATAAAATGTATCTATCATTTTATCGGCATCACGGGAACCTACCAAATTCCGAAACGCTGTTCTGTGGATGATTTTAGCCTTTGAAGGTTCATCGTCGCCCGTCACAGCGATATGCACCCAAGTGTCCGGATAACGATTGTGGTACTCATAACCCGAGTCTTTGGCGCCTATAGCGAGTATCTTATCGTAATTCCCGAGGTTGATTGAACCATCAGAAACACTTCGCAAATGCGTCTCGACATCATTTTTCTCACTGACTGGTAGGCGATCGTATGCCAATGCGGCGTGTCCAATATTGGCCTCCGACAGAACTCTGAAAATTGGTGATCCTGGGCTCTCCACGAAGTAGGTAACACTACTAGTGACAACCATATCTTCGAAGCGGTTATACTTTCTAATTGGTCGATAGCCTAGGATTCTGTCTCCGAGGCTGGTGTAGCCAGGACCAAGCTGTTTGCTTCCATTATCGAACTCGGAAACCTCGGTAGTGGGGGAAAGACTACCCGCATCGCGCATTGATATGTTTTCCAGGTCACCTCCCTGTCCACCGAACTGGCGGTTGCTTTTGTTCATCTCAACCAGCTTTCCACGAACAGCTTCTGCCATGATTTCTGCCCAATGTGTCGGCCATTGGAATTTGGGCTGCCCGCAAGTCTTGTCACATTGTTTCTCGAATACCGCGAGCTGCTTTTTAGCTTTTACGGCACCTTCGTTTTCCTGGATTGCTATAATTCTCAATTGCTCATTTTTCAAGGACTGTAAAACATCTCGGTCCACCATGTATAATTCAACAGGTTTGATGTTGGCCTCGGCGTTGAGTCTCTGGATCTTGTTGTTGGATTTCCTAATTCTATCCGGTATTTCGTGTTCATCAGCTTCGGACATCGAGAAGTATTCCTTGATAGATTTCTCCATCTTGCTGTGCTCTTTCTTAATTACTTCAGGAATATCCGGTATCTCCTGAGATGTATCATCCTCTTCATCATCATCCTCTGGCTCTGAGCCGTATGCACCCGGTCCAAACATACCCTCATGTTCTTTATCAGACCGAGTACCTGCTGGGGGCTTGTACGACTTTTTATTCTGCGCGAGTAACGTGTCGGCAGCACTATTGACCACTATAATGCTCCTTAGTTAATAGACAAGATATGTGGCCAGCATCACTCACATTTGGCGCAATCGTCCGAGCCCTCCTCACGATTTCTATCTGGGTGTACTAAAAACCAGAGCTTTCGTTGTTGATGCCTAAGCTCAGAGGGTGTTATCTCTTTGTTGATGCCCAATATTTCATATTCGTTGCCTTCATTTCGCTGGACCTGTAGAATACGCTCTATTTCTTCGCGGGCTATTCTCTTCGGATATTCCATTTCTTCTATGCGTTTATCAAGTGCAAAATCAACGAAAAAGTCGATAGCATCCTGGTTTTTGCGAAGTTGATCAGCAATGAAGTCTTGTGTAAACCTCTTTCCAGATATGTGCTTGTCATCGACTTTCCGGGCGATTCGTTTAATCTGCGTTTCCGAGCTGAGTACTTCGCGGTAGTTCTCTAAGTTGTCCAGTGTTGCGTTTTTTAACTCATTCTTGAGCCAAGAGTCCACAATGGCTTGACGTGCTGCAAGAAATGATCTCTGAAGACTCGGCTCGAAACTTGTCAAAGCGCCACCATAAGGAGTGTTCTGTAGATTGGGGTTTTGGCGATCATTTTGGTTTTCTTTAGCGTCTACAACAGTCGGTTTTCTATAACCGCCGTTCCCCACCGGCTCACGAGAAGTCATCTCTATTGTTGTAAAGTGGACAAGTTTAGAAATGTAGAGTTCATCAGTACCACTTCAGAGTGATGTATATGACCCTGCCTCAATTTAAGGCATCCGATTTTGAGGTATTTGACCAGGGTATCCGCTTCTGCACCACTTACCGAGCGGGGCCAGGGTGTCTGGTTCTGGGCCAGCCTTGTATGATGCCCATTCCAGCACCTCTGGGAGGCTATCCAATGTACATAAATTGAAGCAGTGCCTACTACCAGTATTTGTTCTTTGTTCTCAAGTTTGCTCAACAAAAATATGCCCCCAGTAAGTCTTTTTACGTCTTACTTGCAATGCTATCTAATAAACCTAGGCGTCACCAAATAAATCGCAAGCAGTTGCAAGCTCAACCAATGATGCCTACATATCATGCATGGCGAATGCATATCAGGCGCTGAAGAATCGATTCAGCCAAATACTCCAGAAAAATGATTCCCTTGCGAAGAATCAAAGATCTTTGCGGCGTCAACTCGATCAAGTTCAGCGAGAGAACACCAAGATTCGTTGTGAGCGACAACGATTACAGGAGAACTACGATGAGCTAGCGAGCCAAATAGGAAGGATGTCGATGGAAAAGTCCCAAGTATATGCGCAACTTGAGTATGAAAGGTTCCAAAGACAGCTTGGAGACATAGCTATCAACTCATACAAAGACGAGATTATCGAGCGCACCAAAGTAGCTGAGACAGAGGTAATCAAAAAAGAGGTAAGCGACTTGCTCTTGGAGCAGTACCGTGGTGAGATCGAAGACCGGGATAAGGTTTTAAGGGAGAACGAACTCCGCATTGCATCATGTCATCGTCAAATGCTTACATGCAGCTCCCAAGTCTCGTATTGGAGGCAAAGGGTCAATCTGGGAGAAAACCAGATCTGCAAGCTGACTTCCGAGCTTGAGTATAGCAAAGGTGAAATACATAGGCAAAACACATTGATCGCGAAGCTCGAGAAGGAGCGGAGTGAGGCTATGGACGGGTGTACTTTTTTTCAGGCAGAGATCAGGAAGCTCAAATCTACATACCAACAGCTGGAAATGCGGGTCGATGCATTGGACGCCACGGATATCACCGAGGTTGATGAGCCAAGACAGAGACGACGTGCCACGAAAAAAAGGCGCAGACAGAATACTAGCCAGTAGCATTGCGTTCCTTGGATAGTTCAGAGGCCTAATTTCACTCTTGCATTCGTCATATAATACAATTCCAATGAAAGGTAGCACATATAGTGATACTGCCTAGATTGAGTGGTAGGGTGCTGGAAGTCGACCCCTGGCTAGCTGTGGGGCTTTCGCACTCGAGGGTGCTGAAAACAGCCCCGGTCAGAATCTAGGGAAACTTGATAAAGTCGACATTTCATCTCTGTTGCCTGTGAAATGTGGAAGCAAAATGAAACCACCAAGGCCACCAACCCCGGGACTAGCTCTTCCTCACCGTGGAGAGATCAATTCATTTGACTCTCAGACGCAAATCATGGACTTTTGGTCCAGATTACATTCTCAAACACCAAGACTTGTCACATCGATATTTCCTACAAACCTTCACTTCCTTCTTCTCGCAGACGATGCTTGTTACCCAAAGCCATTTGTTATCGCCCAAAGCTACGACATCGCTGCTCGGCAATGCCGATCACAGGTCGAAAGCATAGTGAACCAATGCAACATAAACAATACCAAATTCCGGGACACAGACTTTGATATCGAAAGTGACTTTGCTACAAGCCAGAACAATTATCTCTTCGATCTCACGAGATGCATAGATCAAACTAGCAGACATGGCAAAGATCCCTTCGTCAAAGGATCGCCACGGTCGTCACGCCGGTACTCCAGCCATAGCAGTAAAGACGATGACACAACTCTTCCCGGCTCCGTTCATCGCATTCCTTGGATTTTTGAAAATCCACAGTTCACTGTAAGTGGATTCTCGAGCTCAGGTATCCAGCAGGGGAATAGCGGTGACTGTTGGTGGCTTGCTGCGTTAGGCACTATTGCTCATCGGGAGGATTTGATGAACAAGATCTGTGTGGCGCGAAACGAAGAGGTAGGAGTCTATGGCTTCGTATTCTACAGAGATGGAGCCTGGATCTCAACAGTAGTTGATGATAATCTCTATCTGAAGGAGCCGGATTTTAACAAAGGGATATATGATGCTACGGGTAGTAAAGCGAGATATCACCGCAAACAGAAACAGTGCAACTCGGAAGCTCTCTTCTTTGCCAAATGTATGGATCCAAATGAGACCTGGCTTCCGTTGCTTGAGAAGGCAGTAGGTAACTTCCCTCTTAACTGTCATATAACTAGCTAATGCCGAAGACAGTTCGCCAAAGTCCACGGCGATTACCAAGCTCTAGATGGAGGATGGGCTGGCATTGCGATGGAGGATCTCACTGGCGGTGTTGCTACACTTATTGCGACCAATAGTATTCTCGATAAAGAACGACTCTGGCGTGAGCTCCTCTCCTGCGGTACCATAGATGGAGAATTCCTTTTCACATTGTCGAGTGGCCCTGGCTTTCAGCACCGAAACGGAATTGTCTTGAGCCATACCTATTCTATCCTCGAAGCTATCGAGTTGAAGAAGGAGCATGGCGGCATGACTCGCTTGGTTAAAATTAGGTTGGTGCTGTTCGGCTGGCTAATGAGCATTTTGCTGCCACCACTCCTTCTCTTGTGAATAAATGCAGCGTGCTGACATATGCAAAGGAACCCCTGGGGCCAAAGGTCAGATACTGGCTATGGGGAGTGGTGTGGCGCATGGGCAGATGGCTCCAGGGAATGGAACACCCACACAATCAATGCACTTCATCACGAGTTTGGTGATAATGGCATCTTCTGGATGACTTACGACGATGCTATGGAGAATTTTGATTATTTATATAGGACTCGACTTCTACATCACGGGTGGACTATGGCACAGAAGTGGATGAGTACTCTTGTGCCATGGCTGCCAGGATTTCTAAAGAAGAAGTTCACTATCGATCTCAAAGACAAGAGCACTGTAATTATTGTTCTGTCTCAGGTATGCTCTGGTCACTTTATTAATTTACACGACTAAAGGATTAGCAGCTAGATGATCGGCACTTTCCGGGGCTCCAAGGGGAGTATGACTTTACCCTTCATTTTCTCCTACGGCCTCTTATCTCCAAGATCGATATTTGCCAAGTATCTCCATGTCATCTTGGGGACGGTCGATCGATTAATTGCGAGCTTGTCCTGGAGGCAGGAACATATGAGGTTATCCCAAAAGTCATAGCTGAAAGGAATGGCCTCGGCCCGGTGGAGGAAACGGTTAAACTGGCTGCAAGTAGGAATCCGCAGAAGTTACGTCAAGTTGGGTTGCAGTACGATCTTGAACACGCCAAAGACGGAGTCATAGACCCAAGTCAGCAACTCGAACAGCCGCAACCCAGCGACCTAAGAGGAAAGAGTGTAAATCTAAGGTCCAACTTTTCTCAAGATAAGAATCTGGAATATTGGAGTCCGGTCTGTGTTATTGGCTTGCGAGTATATGCCAAGCACCCTAACTTTGTCATTAATATTATATAACTAATATTAAAACAAACAAGCAACCTTAGCTGAGTTGAATAGCCTAACATTAAAGCCAGAAGTATATTATATATACCTCTAATATCATTCTGGTTGTAAAGAGTTTTCAGGCCTAACTTATAATATCTAATTAGCCCTCTTACAAGCTACACTTTAAGTTATTATATCCTATTAGCTTAATGTAAAGTTATTATGGGCTTTAAAGAATTAAATTAATACTAAATCTATACTCCAAGAACCTTAGTTATAGAAGATATGCATCTCTATAGAACTACTACAGCCAGGCCTTCCTAATTCCCTGTCCTCACTTCATCGACCCACATTACATCCCTCCAATAATCGTAGCTGAAGCACTCATGGCGAAAAAAACCAGGCTGTCCGCTACCTACCACACTCAATTAGAAAAAGGCTAGGGCAAAGTCAAAGATACAGTCCCGGCCGAAATCAGAGGCCGCCCTGGCTTTCTACAAAAAGTGTCTGAGCACGGATCATCTGTGGCTAGTGTGGCTACGCTCAGTGCGTCTAGGCAGGCTATGCCGATACTGTAACCCTTTGCCCTACCTCATTATAGTGGCTACTATTGTCATTTACTGTCGTCCAAAATGGCCGATTATAGACGCAAGAAAGTTGGCATATTTTGTCTTGTAGTCTACTATATGCCAGGTATCAAGAATAAGCCTATTTCTTACTCCTGCATACTTATCCGTATCGCTATGCTGACAACAAACGACGGAAAGCACAAATTAATCATCCTGCCAGATAATTAATAAGCATTATTATATTTAAGCATCTCTGCCTTTGCCTAATACTGTAAAGCAACTTCTAAGGGTCTATTATAATTCAATACACTCTCATTTTCTCAATAGTTATGTCCATCAACTGATCCATGTCGGCAATAGAAATCCCTATCACTAAGACTCTTCCTGATCGGCAACCTATGACAACTGTGCTTCCCGAAACAGCGACTTCTCCATTGCGGCATTCGGGAGGCAGCCAGAGCAAGTCTGTCCCTGCCGCCGTTATCCAGGTGCTATCTTCACAGGCGAGTACCGGGGCCTCCGAGGATTGCCGCAGTATGGCAGGCTCGGCATGAGACTCTGAGCCGCCTGACAGAGGAAATACGCCACGATCTGTGACAATCCTACGCCCATCAGTCGCAAAAGATAGATTATGTGCATAACCATCTAATGGAACGATTTCTTCGCATTCGCCTGTCTCTGCATCCCAGATCCGTATCGTCTTGTCATAAGAGCCCGATGCTACCTTTTTCGAGTCGTGCGAGAATACCACCGAGTTGACATAGTTGCTATGGCCCTTCAGCTCTTGCTCGCACTCGCCTCTCTCTGCATTCCAGATCCGTATCGTCTTGCCGTCCGAGGCTGATGCCACCTTTTTCGAGTCGTGTGAGAACACCACCGAGTTGACCCCTATGATATGGCCCTCTAGCACTCGCTCGCACTCGCCTCTCTCTGCATCCCAGATCCGTATTGTCGTATCCCTGGAGGCCGATGCCACCTTTTTCGAGTCGTATGAGAATACCACCGAGTTGACCTCGTCCCTATGACCCTCTAGCACTCGTTTATACTCGCCCGTCTCTGCATTCCAGATCTGTATCGTTTCGTCCCTAGAGGCTGACGCCACCTTTTTCGAGTCGTGTGAGAATACCACCGAGTTGACCTCGTCCCTATGACCCTCTAGCACTCGTTCACATTCGCCTGTCTTTGCATCCCAGATCCGTATCGTCTTATCCCAAGAGCCCGATGCTACCTTTTTCGAGTCAT
>JABFAI010000168.1:0-64496 GCA_013266175.1 Fusarium gaditjirri | reverse complement strand
GTTATGGGGAGGGGGAGGGGGCGACACAGCACTATTTGGGTCTTTTAAGCCCATAGCCCCTGCTGCGACTGCCACTTGCCTTGTGACTCCGTCCGCCGTCACCCGCTGCTTTCTGATTGGCTCGCTGGAAAATGTATCCCCCCCTCTGTCATCCTGTCATATCCACTTGTACACGCCAAATCATCCTATCATCACCACAACACACACCAGTCTTGCACTGCCTCATCTTTTGCCCACTCACCAACATGGCTGCCCATTCTCTTCCATTTTGCTTATCAAATCCAAACATACTGTGATTTGCACACGTTGTCTTTATTTGAGCCTGTTCTTCACTGCTTCACCAGTGATTTGAGGCATGTGGCTCAAGCACACAGGCGATTGATGAACTCGTCTCATGATTAACCCGAATTTCATTCTTTTGTTCGAAGGATGCTTGATGTAGAAAATGGCTAACATGGCTCCAAAACCAGGGATGGCAGCAAAAGCTCACTCAGCTTCATGTCGCCCAGTTCCCTTGGGACCCCAAGCCCGACCCCCCCGTACAAGCCCCGCCGTCTGGTGTTCCACCACCAGCTCAGGCTCAATTCTCGCCTCAGCTAAGCAACTCAACTGGTCTTTCTTTACCGGGAATGGCCCAACCCCACGTGCAGAATGGTATCAAGCCCGAAGGCAACAATATCAAGACCGAGTCTCATGTACCTATCAAGCAAGAACCCGGCTTACAGGGTAACCCAATGGCCTACCAACAGTACAATAACAACACCAACATCAACATCAATGATAACAATGTAGCTGCCAATCGTGCTGCTCAGCAATTGCAGGCTCAGTATGGACAGCGAGCGGCCAGCTCTATTAACGCCCTTCACCAGCAACAAGGCCACTCTCAACAGAGCCAGCAGCAGCAACAGCAGCAACAACCAGCTCTACCGCAGCCACATCAGCAGCAACAGCAGCCCAGCCTAACCCAGCAACAGCATCAGCAGCAGATATATCGTCAGCAAATGGCCGCCGCAACTGCCCAACAGCAACAGCAACACCCGGCCAACGGCCAGCCCCACATTCAAAACGGCCAGACTGATGGCGCTGGCGATCTGGAAGAATTCGAGGGTGTACTCGTGCAACGAGCTGCTGATGGCAATTTGCACGAACTCGGGCGAGTTGAAATTGATCGTATGCTGCATGAACAAATCCTTGCCAAGGCTAAGAACATGGAGGGCGGCGGTCTGATGCTTCCTTTAAAAGAGGCAACTCGAACTTCGTCGGTCGCAACATCACGCGTGGTCAAGGGCAAACAACCTGCCGCATACGATGGAGGTGATGACGACGACGAAGATGACGACGACGCCATCAACTCTGACCTCGATGACCCAGAAGAGGACCGAGACGACGATGATGTTGATGATGAGGGGCTTGGCAATATCATGCTGTGCATGTACGACAAGGTTCAGCGGGTCAAGAACAAGTGGTGCGTTTCAATGTCAACTCCAGCATCAGTTTGGGTGATTTTGTTTCATTTACTAACCGCAACTATAGGAAGTGCACTCTTAAGGATGGAGTCTTGACAGTCAACGGCAAAGAGTATGTCTTTCACAAGGCTACTGGTGAATATGAGTGGTGAACTCAGACCGACTCGCTTGGAAAGCGACGTGGTTTTGTCCCTTGCCACCAGATGGACGGCGTGGTGTTGGGAAACAACATCAAAACAAAGCCAAAGAGGGACAAAGCTACTGGGTTGATTGCAACAGCAAGGGTTTATGAAGACGGTTACGGGTCATGTGTACATGCGGTGAAGAAGATTCGAGGCTGCAGATGCCGCAGCGCGGCCAACAGATTGGGACCATACCAGGCTATTTTACAGCAGCTTCTGTTTATGATTGGGGCCATGGATCCCTGCTTCCAAATCAATAAGCCAAGTGGTATAGCAATAATAATATGGGCAGCTTATGGAATTCATGTTGTGTGCACTCGATGAAAGCAGCTTGATTGCTGGTCCTCAGCCATGCCCGTGGCAATCGAAGCTGAATGAGTCAATATTATCGTCAGATAATATACAAGATGCCAGAATAATAAGCTTGGCAAGAGAACGACAGCACAAGCTTTCGCCATCATTGGCTCAACAGAAAGGGTGTTTGGCACCAGGCGAAGTAAAAGGTCGTGGTGGAAGGATTCATGTATGTTGGTAGTCAACCTCACCACTCCTAAAACAAGCCGTGTTTTGCTTAGACATACATAGAGTGAGTATTGTACAAAACAACCATGTCAAGTGGGTCACGGCTAACCTATGTAGAACTAGGCTTATGCTGTTGGTCCGTAGCGGTGGGATTGTACTAAGAAGGCGGGTGGGCAGTGAGAGTGAGAGGTGAGCAAGTGAGGTGAGGGGAGAGGGCGGACTCAGTCTAGGGTCGGCCCCGGGGCTGGGACTGCAGACAACAATCTGCAGCAGCGAGCCAGCGTGTGGCTTTTAATGGGTGTGAAGGGGGTGCTGTGTTGTTGGTTCGGTTTGTCCAATGAGATTGTATTTTGAAACCTAGCGGGATATCTTCGTCTGTTCGGCGTCTTCTTGCGTCGGTGTTAAACGAAGGATCATCTGGTCGGCGCCAGACGAGTCTTAGCTCAACAGTATTATGATCTAGGCTCACAGGTAGGGGGCTCATTGTTCTGTGTAGTCCTTGGGGGTGTTCTCGCGACATGTTTAGACCCTTGAACGTAGATGCGTACTACCTTAGGTAATGTGCCTATTGGTGTGCCGCTGAAACTCGTCCTTGGAACGACTAACACTTACATAGGTAAGGACTTCGGGTCCCTATTTTCGTCATAAAAACGTCTACATATACGGGCGAACGATTTAGGACGTCATGGTATAGATATGCTTGGGCTTGACTACTAACGTACAGTAGTAAAAAGGCCTACAGTCAGAAAGAACGGAGTAGGCACGGATACAAGTCTCACAACTCCAATTTCACAGACCCCACACTCTGTCCCGACAGTCTGGAACTGGTCGGGTCTTTACACCAAAGCGGCATAGGCGACAGGGATTGCTGGGGGCCTCAATTCCCGGGGTGTGAATTAGGTACATGTGTGGTACCGTCATAGCGGAGTTGGGAGTCTCAGCCCAGCCCGAGTGACAGACTCGCTTCTTGTATTACATTTGTCTCGCATGAATGAACATGGCAATCGAATTTCGGCATCATCAGGCTTTTCGCTTACTTCAATTGGTGACCGGTAATGACTTGCCAAAAATGCTGACGCTGCTACCTAAGGGCTTAACCATGAACAGAAACATTTATCGTATGTGGTCAAGCATGTTCAAGGTGGCCACCAGTGAACCCTGCTCAGGGAGCTTCAGCCCCAGTCATTCCATCTTGTGAGATTGGTACTTTCTTGATTACTAGGACACCCTCAAAGAGACGGAAACTCCAACATGATTTTCTGTTTATGCTGTGCCATAGATGTTGTGCCGCCGAAGATGATATTGGCTAGTTTGTTTTGCATCGATGATCCCAACAGAACAATGTGGAATAAACATCGTTGTCAGTAACTGTTCCCTTGGCCGGCAATTGGTATTCACTATCCCATTACACTGGTCATACGTGGGCTAATGTATCGTGGTGCATGTAGGTACTGTACGTATAGAGGGATCCGACAGGCCGGTACAGCCTAGTCTCCTGTGGGTTCGATGGAGGTGTGTCCGTTAAGTTTCGTCTCGTATCAAACTCCCTCGTCGCCAGGGTCTGGCACCCATTAACGGTTTAACCAAACTCACAGATACCTTCGAAGATCTCCACTCGTTCGTCCACTTCCCTGGGCCTCTCCGGCTACTGAAGCGGTGAGGAGCGGGAGGTATGAAATAGCCCATTTGTGCTGATGACTTCGACCGGGTAAAGTACCCAAAGTTGACCGGTCGCAAGTCCCAGTAGATGTATTTGCTGTTTTGGTTTGAGTTTAAAGCTGGACGGTAATATTACCGCGCGAATCGCGCCAGCAGACATGGCACGTGTGGTATGAATATCTGGGGGCTGGTACCATAGATCATGGTGCGCCAACCCCATTGAAGTGATTAGTGCAAGCTTTATAGTAGTCATCTCGATGATGCCTGATCAGGAGCTATGCTGATATGTAGCCAACTATAGGACAACGAGCGAGTTCTTTCCTGGAACTGCCTCGGCTAAGATGTAGTCTAACAGTGAGCTGATGAGGAGAGCGGATTCCTCACAATCAACAGGGTTATAGTAGGACGGCGATGATTCTTGACTATATCTCGGAGAGTCTACAATCGAGTTCGAATTTCATCTCTTGCTGTTATCCCATGCTCTGAAGCCCGTTGTAGCATGTCATCTAGCATTGAAATGATGAAGAGGTACGGTGCATGGACTTGAAAACCCACTAGTAGATCTGGCTTTTGTCACGGGCTCCGTAGGGTCTGCATAGAAGGTATCTCGGACCCAATCCTTTGGTAATTTGGGTTAGCTCGGAAGTGAACAAGGTTCAGGGATATGTAACTCAACAACCCTCATCTTGCTCCCTTGGAGGCTTGGACCTTGCATGATGAAGTACCTCACGAGAAAAGCGTCGTTATCTCTGATTGGTGCCATCCGAAGAAACACTAGGAGGCTGTCTGCCAGTCGGAAACAAACCTGATTAGACATTAGTCGGTTTCGGGGAACACAGTCATCAATTGGCCGGCTGAGGGAATCGTGTTTGATAAGATGCTCAGAATAATTGCATCCAAGATGTGTCTGCCCCGAAGAAGCGAATGCCTTATCGGTTCTCCTATTAGACATTGATCGATATGCACTTCTTGGGGAAACCGCTTTCTAAACGTCTTATAAGAAGACAGAGTATGGATGTAAGTGATCTTGTCATGAGCTATCCGGAATGGACGTCAAACTGCCCATGAGTCCGCCTGAATTAGTCAAGCACCGGAACCGATGAAATACTGTGTTAAATGCGAAGTGACAAAGGTATTGTTTTCTTGGACGAGGTCGTGCATGGCATATGTCACGCTTCGACTGATTACATGGTATGAATATGATGAGCGCAGACGATTTTTCGCAAAATGACACTGATTTGCAAAATTGACCATATGTTGGTTATGCAAACATGTTGATGCCCAGATTAAATAGTCCAATCTATGGTGAAACGACTCACCGAGCTTCACAATAATCCGTTACCAAGAAGAGATAAACTGTAAAATTCTGCATCCATGATCAAGGCTTGAGGAACTGATATGGTTATCAAAATACCGGGGGCTTTCCATGGGTTGGATGGAGAAGTGCCGGCCCTTCACGCTGCTTGTTCGGCGCGATGGACCAGTGTCAGACCGTTCTTGGTATATATGCTCTTCAGCCCGGCGCAGATAAAATGTTGAGAATGACGAGACGGATCTGAGATTTCCTGGTAATATGTCTATGGGGAGACAGCAATCGGATTGAGCATACAAGCTTAGACATGCATGTATTCGTCCATTTGTGAGAAACATCAAATGGTGAGTATCAGATTGGTGGAGAAGAGAGCTAATTGGAGCATCGGTATCCCCCGAAGCAAATGGCACGCATTTACATACCCGGTCAGGAGCTTCATCGAAGCAAGCAATTCATCGGTGAGAAGCGAACAACAAGATGATGGAGAAAGAAGACCAAAACGGGATGAAGCGAAAACCACGGGCGGGCCTTGGAGCCAAACAACACCTGAGTTCAGCGCCAATGATCCAAAAGCGAGCCTTGGACGACAGGGGTTCTGTGTACTAGTTTCCGTAGCATCTCCCTACCGTAAGCCACACCCCCTGACAGTTTTCTGCGCTTCAGTGGTGTCTACCGCAGGGTAAGGTGCTTGGTTCAGGGCTTGAGCCTTGCAGAGATTAGAGACTCGACAGTCTGTGACGGCGTAAGCAGAAGCAGGCGAGCACTAGGGAACTCGCCCACGACATCGGGTTGGCCTGTTTGACTCTGACAAGGTTGTTGTTAACGAGAAGAGAGCAGGGACAGGTTTTTCTTTTTCTACAATACCTTTAAATGATAAGTTCCATTGATATAGGTTGTTAGCATCATCACCTGACTGGCGCACCACCTTTGACAATGGAGAGCTTCTTTCCTCCCTCTCAGGCATGGTCCGACTCGCAAACAGCCTTCAATTCAACTGAGACTGATTTGTCACGCTGCTCTCGGGAGCCCTGCCTATAGTATCTCGATTTTTAGCCCCTCCCCTCTGTAGTGTCCAAGCTGACACGGCTTTCCGAGTAACACAGGATCTGAAATGAATTCCTGTGCTGAATCAGACAGAGGCATGGCCCAATGATATGTTAGTCCGGACAGTGCCCAGGAAAACGTCACGGGCCAATAATCTTACATCTAATGTTGGTGGACCATGAGCCGGTTTTCTCGATTCGAAAGCCAATATGAAGCCGGGAATGTTTGCTAAAAAGAAGATGGCCTAGTGTTGAGATCGCTGAGAAAAATATGTGTATCCCACGAGATCCATAAGACGCCTGATAGAAAATGGTTCGAGCCAGCATCAAATCTAGAAAAATCACATCGATTACAACAACCGAATCAGTCCTGGCCTTTTTGTCCTCATTAAGGACCCCTCATCGAGTCCCATGTTCCCTGTTGGCTCGATGCTAAAGTGATTAGAGACAAGACCGTCGTCGGCTAGGGGCATTGGTATCATCCCCGAAACACAACCAACAGCGGGACGAACCCCTCATCCACCACAGTGACAGCGATCAGTGGCTGATCGGGGGCGCGGTTAGAGGGCCGGAACCAACACGAACAAGAGAAGAAAAGAGCCCAAACGGCACCCGTTGTCCATCGCCCGAGGCCAATGGGCGGTTGCGACTTTGGCGCCGCCAACCGGTGGCAGCATCAATCAATCCCGTAGAAGGGAAAGCCATCATGGCTGGGTGTTTCGCACGTTGAGATTCAGCACTCCTCTCTCCGCTATTCCAAAGATAGCCAAACGGCCATCGGTGCGACCTAAATCACATACCGCGAGACTGGAAAGAGAGAGGACCCCAAACCAAGTATGGACGTGATACCGGGTGTTGCAGAATAACAAGATGTCGTCGGGAGACCATTTCGTGCCTTAGGGACCGTTTCTACCATGGAAACCAACGTCACAGGCCGGCTGGGCGGAGGACCGGCCAAGAAAACGCGATACATATGTTATTACAATTTTGATGGGCTGGGTACGTGATGAAGGAGTTCGCTGCAGGTGCTGCAGAACGTCCAAAGCCAAAGGCTGTCAAAGACAGTGAGTGAGCGTATGTATGTAGGTACAGTATGGACGGGTAGGCAAGGCAGGTTAAGTTCCTTGCATAACACACAACAACAAGTGGTTCTCACACGACTCCATCCATCAGCCCCGCTAGGTAGCCCAGCGATATCGAGGTTGGTTGCCCCTCTGAAGGAGCTGTGTGTGGGTTCCATTGTGATTGATGTTGATACGGACGGTACTTTGTCCCTACCATTTGGCGGCACCCTTGGCGCAAGTTTTTGGATATCCTCTTCACCACTACCAAGTACTTATTAGTGATATCGGAATATGAATGGCAAGTTTACGATTCTGATCTATTTCCAGCGAAACCCATCTCGGTCCCGGGTTGATTAAAGCTGTAGTGTCGCTGACTTCAGTGGCATTTGATACGTAGTATCAAGTGGGCTTACTGTTCTCAAGCCCATCAGGAAGATTCTTCAGGGATGGTAACACAAGGCTTCGACCGCTTTTCGAGGCGCATGATAATAATAATCACAATACAAATAACAAGCAAGACTCGACCAACAGCCGTCATCTCAACAGGGGGTGTAATGCAAAAATGAAGAGGGGCGAACCCTTGAGGGGCACACCCACAGGTTCAAGGTCCCACGTCCACCTAAACTGCTAGGTACTGGGTAGGACCCATTAGATCCATGCCTGTCTCTCTCTGTCTTTGTCTCTGTACCTGTACCTGTACCCGTACCAGTACCTCTAACGCTGTGCCTGGGGCTGCCTTGCCTCGCCTTGCCCTGCCTTGCCTTTAGCTAAGGTGGACAACTGCGCTGTAAGTTAGGCACCTTAGCTGTATCCATGTCCCACGCTCCAGCTCCACACTCTTGCTGGCAACAATAAGTATCAACAACCTTCCTCCTCATCTTTTCCAGCTTCTTTCTCGCCCATGACGCTTTTAATGCCCTTTGCATTCGTTTACCTCCAGCTATGAGTCTCTATTATCTCAATTAACTACTCGGTGATCATCTGGGCTCAAACTTTTCGGTCCACAAGTCACAAAAAAAGGATCACGAGAGAACAAAAACCCCTCCTACAATCTTCAAACTCAACTCAGTTGAACCTTTCATCCTCCAACTGCCTCCCATCTCCTTCTTTCGTGAGCCAATTCGGCCTTATTCTCGAGACAGAAACTTAAATTGGAATGCATCCTGGAGGTCTTCTACCCAGTTGCATATATATATATACACAACCAACGCTCAACACAACATCCTCAATTCCTGACACCGACGTTTCACCTTGGGTCAATTTGCGATTCGCGTAAATTTATCTTCTCAACGTCTTATTCGACACTCCATAACGTTCTTGGCGTTTTCTTGGACGGCTTCTGGTCTCTCTAACACACGTGCTTCGGCTTCTGGGCTCGTTCATATCCGGTAAGTTCATACTATAAACCGCGTATGCGAGTTCATCCTGAGGCTTCTCAGACATCCTACCCTCTCTTCTCTTTTCAAGCCTTCTGCTCCCCCAGGACTCTCAGTCAACTCGAATCTGGCCATGAACGCTATTGGATGGGGGTTTCTTTGCTTTGATACACGGGAGCTGCTATATACACAACTGTAATGTTGCGTCCCCCTAGCCTTATCGTCGTTAGAGGTTCTTTGGGTTGTGTTAGTGTGTATGCCCGGGCGATCCTCAAGTTTGGTTGAAACAACCCATCGAGTCCCAACGTGCCCGAAGTATGCTGCGCTTCTCCTGGCAACTCAAACATCGCATTCCCTTGAAAATCTTAGGTTCTCATGATGTCGGTCCCGCATTGCTTCTCACGTTCATCCCTCCGCGAATATTCGCTTTATTTTTTCTTTATGCTTCACCTGGTGGATCTTGTCTTCTTCACTTTCGTGCGCCTGCTAACTCTCGCAGCAATATTCTCCACACCAGAACTGGAAACGCTCATTCTGGATTCAGAAACGCCGTCCGGATTATCTGTGCCATCTCCCGCCGGCAGATCACGTCTTGCTGCCTTGCCTTGTGGCCCTCGTGTAAGGCCCTGCGCTTCATTGGGACATAGCAGCTTCGACGGTTTTTATCGATGGTTGTAATGCCTCCTCAAAATAGGTATGCTGAGAGTTCGTTCTTTGTGGAGCAGTCAATCTTATATCTCCGATGCAGCGTGAACGAGTCGGAAGGTCGGTACCTTCAAGATGGATTCTGGCAACATGGCCGTTTTTATGGCTCTTGGAAACCTGGCAAATACTTATTTCCAATCGATTCAGTAAGTCGTCTGCAAATGAGAATATCGTATGCCACCTGACTAGCAATAGGAAGAATTGAATCGTTTGGATATATTCCACAAAGTTTTCCTTCTGGCACGAGACAATAAGCCATTTCTAGCTCCCATCAGACGCCCCTCACCCAGAATCATGGATATTGGTACGGGCACAGGTATTTGGGCAATCAACGTGGCCGAAGAGTATGCATGACTGTGCCATTGATCTCATTTATTACCACGTTGCTGACCATAGGAAGATGTCTCTCAGATGCCCAGATCATGGCCGTAGACCTGAACCAGATTCAACCAGCATTGTAGGCTCACATTCGCATTCTGTAGGCCATCAGCTAATGTAGATAGGATTCCTCCCGGCTTTATGCCAAAGCAGTATGACATTGAAGAACCGTCTTGGGGGCCCCTACTGGCGGATTGCGATTTAATTCATATGCGAATGTTACTTGGCAGTATTCAAACGGATTTGTGGCCTCAAGTGTACCACAATGTTTTTGAGTATGTTCGGAACTATATATTTGAGCATCGCACTGATACTTCACCAGGCACTTGACTCCAGGCATTGGCTTCTTGGAGCACATTGAGGTTGACTGGATACCCCGGTGTGATGACGATGAACGACCAGCAAATTCCGCATTCGTGAAGTGGGCAGAGCTTTTTCTCGATGGCATGGACCGATTCAACCGCAGTGTCAGAGTCACACCGCAAGAACATCGGCAAATGCTCGAAGCTGCAGGTTTCACAGATGTCAGGCAGGAGGTGATCAAGGCTTATGTTTGCCCCTGGTCTGCTGATCGAAATGAACGTGAAATCGCCCGGTGGTTCAACATCGGACTGTCTCATAGTCTGGAGGCCATGAGTTTGAAACCCCTAATCGAGAAACTCGGATTCGAGGCCGAGGAAGTTCGTGAGCTATGTGGGAGAGCGAAGCGCGAAACGTGTGTTTTGCGCTATCACACTTATTGCAATATGTGAGTCTACAAACACCTCCTGCCGTCACACTTGATGGCCTGCTAACGCTTTCACAGTCATGTCTGGACGGCTAGGAAGCCCGGACCTCAACAGTAACGCCAAATTCTCATTCAAGCGGAGGGGTATTCACCGCACAGCGCAAGGAATACGAACAGCCTTGGCAATTCTGATACGCATTGTTCGAAGCACATTACGCTGAAGAGCGTGGTGAAGCCCTCGGTCCGTCGATTTCGGGAATGACATGGTTTCAAATCCCAATTGGCCTGGTGAACTGGCAGGGTTTCAAGCGCCGGCGCCAGTGCTTTCGCGCGCAACTGCATCCTGACGATCCATCAATGGTACCACGATTTTCCAATGTTGCAGTACTTCTCGCTTCTCATATTCGGGGGTCCCTTGAATTTGAAGAGACGCCTTACCTCAATGGCAGCGTGGTACCGAAGGTCCCCAACACGCAAGGATTTTCAATTAGTATCACCAACAGCGGGGTCTTGATCACATCAACCAGTCCACCATTCCTGAACAAGGCTGTCGATCTTCGCAAATTATCTGACCGCTAGATAATGATCACCTGGCCACAATCATCTGCCAAGGGCGACATTATCTGCTCACTTTCACTGGCAAGGGCTCTGCTATTTGTTGTGGCAGAAGCGCTGGTAAGAACAACGCCGTTTTTGCCAAGGGCCAATGTTGGACTCCATAATATCTAGCTCCGCGCGCTTCGGGACGGGCCTTCGACACCGGCCAAGGTCCGGACCATACGGATAACTCAACCGCATCGCCCTGCGTTCCGTGTATGTATTCAATATCTGATTTTCGCGCGCGGCTATGCTCCCACGTCTATTCCTGTGGTCCGTCATTAGACGCCTGATTGACCTCTTCTGAGTGGATGAGGTATCATAAAAGAAAGGGCTTATACACGCCAAATCTGTCCTTTTTTCCAGAAGCAGAAGGTGGTGGACAAGTCCGAGGTTCATCAAGCTATGACACAGAAGTTGATATGGCAGATGCGGATTGAGCACGTCCTTCGTAAGACTTGCCCCAGTGAGCTAGTTTGCTCAGTTTAGGTATCGTGGGATATCAGCTCGCTCCAGAGGTTGAGAAAATTTACATTTGCAAGTATCATCTGGCAAATCGATCTGGGAGCTTTGTAGAGCTCACTCATCAGAACCCCTGAATCTCTTACAGAAATGTGAATACGTTCAAAGTGTATCGTGCTACATGTTTGCCATTCCATGGATGTTTACCCTACATACATTCACATAAAGTACATTCGATGGATATGAAAGTTCTGAGCTTGTATGTAATGAAGTTGACTAAGGTTGCGACATAAGTTTGTTCGTCTGAATTCCCTCAATTATAGCGTCTTTGCGTGGGAAACAAGGTATGTATTGAGAGATGTCCTCGGTCTTAAAAAGCAGTATAGGAAACGCATGCCAAGATGACCTTGTAGGAACACCACTGCGATTGTACTGACACATTTCTCGACTTGCACTCCAGTCCTGGGACTCACCAACTGAGTCATTGCTCTGAGTTGTAGACTTAAGTGACTGGTTTGGCTAAGGACACTCCATAAATTGACTTGCTCTCTTGAAAATAAAAATGAAAGTCTGGAGACAAAGCGATGGCAATCCCTCATTCCAGAAAACCTTCCATTGTAGGCAACCTGGCCACCTTGGTTGAACCACATCGGGAGTCTTAAGAGTGAGCCAGTAACATCAGACTGTGGCAGGTAGCCTTAAGGCATTTGTTAAACGGTGCGGTGCTAGGTGAGTAGACGTCATGATAAGCTATGTGAGCTATTGGGGAGATTGCAATTAAGAAACAGTTGATTTATCACAGGAAGGCTCATATAGTTATTAAATATCATTGTTGAAGGCTGTCCACGAAGAAAGCAGCCGGCCACAGGCTGGTTGATGTACAGTTCTACAAAAGAAAAGTGGTCAGAGGACAAATATCACAGGTCCGGTGAGACCGCCCAAGTCTCCCGGTTTTCAACTCCCCCCCAAACAAACGGTCTCCAACCGGCCCCTTTCAGGCGTCCTCGGCCGGGGAGAACCAAGTCTAAAGCCCACTCATCCTTGTCTGTTATCGCCTCGTCCCGCACTCATCGATCCTTACAACTCCTGCTCCGTACTGCAAGAGACATTTAGTGGTGGGAAGAGGCCTCACCACGGTAGCCCACAAGCTTGAATCGCCCAATAATCTCACCAACGGTGAAAAAGCCGAGGACCTCAGCTGCGACAACACCGCCAGCGGCGAGCTGAGCAGGGCCGATATTCCGTACCTGCTGGATGGCGTTCTGAGAAGACTGGATGATGGTACGGTTCTGGATGGACTTGAGAATGCTCTGGTATGTGTTTTGGAAGGTGGCCAGGTTACTGCGAGATGCAAATTAGCCCATGCCCCGCCGTATGAAGGACTTGTGTGAACTCACGGAGGGCTCATCTTTTGGCTATGGAAGACGAACTTGCCCAGCTCGAGGGCGACCTTGGAGTAGTAAACGACGAAGGGGACTTGTCCTGTATAATAAATTCAGCATTCAATGTAAAACGGCTGTGGCTTTTGTAGTGATCCACATACGTTCAATGAAACCGATGACCTTGCCCGTTCGTCCGCCAACCTTGCCCAGAGTGTTGGCAACGCCCTTGGCGTAACCAGCAATAGCAGGACCAGCAGCGGTTGTGACACGCGATAGGCCTTCCTGGGCCCTTGAGGCAGCCAGCTTAGCGTTCTCGGTGGCTTTGGAGGCAGCCTGCTTTGCGTTCTCGGTGGCCTTCTGGGTAGCGGTGCTCTCGAAGCGTCGGGCGGCGACGCGGAGAGCGGGCGAACGGAGCATGGGACGAGCGAGAGAAGACATGGTGACGGCTAAGACGGTAAAAGAGTGCGAGATGCCTCGTAGATTCGATATCGGAGCTCCGTGGGGTAGAAAGACCGGCGGCGGGTGGTCAATTGATGGAGTCGAAGCTGGGTCTGGATCTTGAGTGAGGTCGTCTGAGGGAGAAAAAAAGCTCGGAAGAACTCGCTGGATGGTGGTTGTAGCCGACGGCTCAGGACACTAGACCGTTTTCGGACTTGCTAGCCGCGCTGCCGCTGGATGGCAAGAACCCCGATGAAATTGTTTCCTATACCTTCACTACTATATCTCCCCAAATGAACTACTTGAGGACAGCAGTCAAAATCGTCGATTTCCTTATTCTGAATTCAAGCTTACAAACGGTGTATTCGACATTTTCCTATCCAGCATCTGTTTTATCTGACTCCACATGCATTCATATTCATATCACCAGTTCATGGCCAAAAGTTCTTCACCAAATCTCATATTCTTATGTCTATTTCCCAAATAGAGGCTATTTGTACGGTCTTCTGACGGACCCGCGCCTAGAAATCAAAAGCATACGCCGAGCACCAAATTTATATTGATCATTACTCCGTCTTCAATCCAGGCTCTGAATCATGACCTTGATGGCCCCGCTCTTGGGATCTGCTGACGTCTCAAACGCCTTGATGGCATCCTCAAGCTTGAACTTGTGAGTGACGAGCTTTGAAAGGTCAACCACGTTGTTCTCAACCAAGCGTATAGCTCTAGGCCAGGTGTTGCAATAACGATACTGTAGCTGAATGTCGACTTCTCGTACACTTGCGCGCATGAAGGGGATGTTAATCTCGTTCTTTCCGACGCCAATGATGAAGACCTTGCCGCCAAACTTTACTGACCAGACGGCAGAGGCAATACTACTTTCGACACCGGTACACTCCAGAGCAACACTAGGCTCGATACCTCCAAAGCTCTTAACAATTGCTTTGGCAGAGTCCTCAGCTGACAATCGCTCGACCTTGTGTGCAATTACGCGAGGGCAGAGCTCCTTAGCAAATGCCAACCGGCTCTCTGAAATATCTGTGATGACGATAGGAGAAGCACCTGCGGCGGCACAGCACTGAAGGGTGATCAGCCCGATAGGTCCAGCACCGCAAATTAGGACAGGGTCTCCCAGGGCGACCTGAGCCCTCTGCATGCCAGCGAGGGCAACACTGAGAGGCTCAAGGAGAGCGCCGTTCTCAAACGACATATTTCCTATCTTGTGACACCAGACAGCCGGGTGGTTGATATATCGGCGCAACATGCCAGGAACAGGTGGCGTTGACAGGAACAGGACACTCTCACAACCATTGTATCGGCCAGTAAGGCAGGGTTCGCAGGTACCGCAGGGGATATTTGGCTCGACAGCGACCCTGTCGCCAACCTTGAGATGACTGACAGAAGGGTGCACGGCGATAACCTCGCCGGCCGATTCATGGCCTAGGATGTGGTCGCCCTTGACGATCATAGGACCGATGCAACCAGCATGCCAGAAGTGAACATCGGAGCTATACCCTGGTCAGCGGTTGCTCTAGGTGAGGCGGGGTCAGAACATGATGGTAACTTACCCGCAGATGCCAGTGCTGCGGATAGCAACACTGACCTCGCCATGCTTCAAGTCGGAGCCGGACTTGACGGCTTCAGCAGAGGGTTCAGCAGCCGTTACCCAGAGATCATGGTTGGGGTTTGTGTAAACGCCAATGTTTGGCTTGAGAGTCGTCTTGATATCTGCGACCCCATTTCCTTCGACTGCTGAAGGGCTCATGGTGGACGATGTATGTGTTTTTATCTCGTGCGACTGGAGTCTGATATCGGTACTGTAAGAAGTTTGAGTTCAAGAAAGGCTTAAAGAAGGGCACAAGTCGAGATAACGAACCTGTCCAGACCGAGGTGCAAAGGGTCTTTTTAAATCATACCCTTTTCTCACGTAGAAAAATTTGGGGTCATGCGCTCTGCTATCGCCCAGTACATGTTTGGTTGCCTGGTACCAAGGCAAAACTGATTCCCCACGTTGAAACAATAACGCAGGGCCTCGAGATCCGGACACGCCAACACTCACACGTCGCTCAGTAGGTATGAGGGGATTGTGGGGTTTGCCTCGGTGGAGGCTGTATCACCCTCTGCATATTGACTCCCGCGCCAATCACAGAAACAGGATCAGAGAATCCCAAGACGCCATCCCACTGCAACGGGCTTCTAGTGCAAAGTGGCTTCACTTCAGCTTAGTTCAATTCGCGGTTGAATTCATTCTCCAGCTTTTTTGCCGGTCGCTTGACAAGCTTTTTCTGGATAGATATCCGGTCCATGCCTATGGGTACTGTGCTTGATCGTACTTGGAGGCCAGAGCAAAGGACCGAGATACCTACATGGTCATCCCTAAGGGCTCCCGGCATATTGCTGCAGGGTTCTCTTTCGTTATTACTACATCACGATAATGATGCCGGCGGCTCTCCGGCCCTGCATATCCATCCACAACCGGAACGCAGAATCTCGTCGACATCGACTTGTGACATTCTCCCGGCGGAGCCAAGGAGACATTGGTGTTTTCAGGGCGGCTCTTAACTGGTACGGCTAATCCAGCAGCTGGAGCTATCAGCGGGTCCAGATTCAATATCCAATTCTCGTAGTTTATCTGACCCAACGTTACTCTTTCAAGGCAGTGTTACGCCGAAGATAAACCATGCCCCGAAAGCTTCCAGATCGCGCCAACCGGGCCAATTGCGGTGTACTCGAGCATTTTATACCTTCGGATTGTGGTTCTCAGAGACCCAAAGAGCCAAAGTCTTGGTGGGTCAGGTAGTTACAGTAGGTACCTACCTATGCTCTTTGTTTGTGGGGGATGGTGTATCGCTGCTGGGGTCCCCTACAGCTCTTTGTGGATCTTATTTCGACAATTCAAAGTCATACATAAGAACATTTGAAATCTCGTACAGTCAGCTGCCAACTTCTCAAACCAGTTTTGCTGGAAAGCTGCTGTCAATCAATGCCCATGCATTGTTGACCGTACAAAGACAAGAAAGGAAAAGTACCGAGATCAACGCGCCCGCATCTGCATTTATGTCCACGTATAAGACTCGTTGAAAGCAATTTCAAACTCCCCAACAACTGACGGATAATATTCCTTTGGAACATCCCGGCGCACTTATAGACTCTTCGAAATATCACTCTATGTCAAAGTCCGATGCTCACTGCGAAACTCAGACACAGCACCTCCGTTTGCTTTGTCAATGGCAAGTCTACCAATACAGAAAAGGTGACCGTCCTGTGATTTATGGATCGTATGCGAATCAACCTAGGTAGTTCCCTAACAACCAGTGTTCGTCGAAGCGTACGTAGGCAGCACGACCCCCAAACACTGCTGGCATGGTGAAGGTGTCATTTCTCTCGCAGCAATATTCCCAAAGCGTCAGCTTTAGGCTGATCTCCGATCTCTTCTTCCACCAACCTTTTTGTTCAAACGGCGAAACGTCGACTAATCCGGTCTTTTCTGGAAATCCTGTCGTCCATCTCGAGAGCTCCTGCAGTAATGGGCATAGCACGGTAGCAGCGGCATTGTTGTGATGCGACTATCCCTGGCTTGTTCAATTGGGTTATATGCTCTATTTTCAGGGGATTAGTCCTCAGCTAGATCCGATCCTGCGCAAAGCACCTCCGCTCTCAAAAATAGGCCACAGAACTGATATGCCGTGCACGCGCATTTCCCATCACAACAAGTCTTGGTCCGAAAGTCGAATTTTGATTAGAGAATCATTCCCGCAGCGCTTTATAATGATGAGATGGCAGGCGAAGGGGATAGATTCCGTGGGTATCATCAAAATGCCACCAAAATATCATACATATAAGGATAATGCTCGTTTCAGCCATTCTATGCTGCAGAGACGGCAGTGCCCTTTTGCTGCCTGAGCTTTTCCTCAAACTTTTCGAACTCCTGCAAAGCAATTTCCTCCTCCTGATCCATCACTTGCTTAACACCTTTGACCTCCTCAATCTGCAAGTGTCGTTAGCCTAAGACAGCACGGTGTAAGCCACAACGGGGAACCTACATAATGCATTAACATGCCCTCAATTCCATTCTTCAGGGTGACAGTGCTGGAATCGCAAGTACGACAGGCTCCTCGTAACCGGAGATGTACATAGCCCTCGTCATCAAAACCTCGAAAATCTATGTCGCCGCCATCCTCCTGGATAGCTGGTCGAATTCGTGTCTCAAGAAGCTCCTTGATCATACCAACAACCTCACTGTCGTCTTCGTTGTACGCAAGGCTATCTTCCTCCTCGGCCGTGCCGGCCTCGCCGTCGCGGCGTTCGGAGACAGTGACTATCTTCTCACCTGCAGTGATGGCTTCTGTGATGAGGGCAAAGATCTCCGGTCGAATATGTGCCCAATTGGCATCTGCAGCCTTCGTAACAGTAATGAAATCGGCGCCGTAGAAAACCGACGTAACTCCATCGATGTTCATAAGCTTGGCAGCAAGTGGAGAGGGATACGGCGGAGAAATGGTTGCTCGAGGGTTGAGATACTCGATAAAAGGCGTAGAGAGCTCCTCGGGTACAACTCGATGATTCGGTAGAAACTTGAGGGCATCTGGGTTCGGGGTGTTCTCCGTCTGGATGAAGATGGTTCTGGTCCCGCTACCGACACCGGCGAGGCTTGGTACGGTAGTTGGAATATTGCGCTGCCGCTGTGCAAGGGGCCGTGTAGTATAAGAGCCGGCAAGAAGCCGTGACTGGACGGTGCTGATTGAACGAGTCCATCGCGGAATTGCTCGGCAAGATATCTCTGTGATGGGCTGAGCGACAGCGGCCAATGTCCGTGACATGGCTCGAGATGCCATGACGTAGGTTCTGAAGATAGATATACCAAAGAAAGGATGCCAATGGTTCGAATCCAATGAGAGTTTAAGGTTCAAGAAGACTGTTTTTTTATGATCAAATTGAAAAGGAAGGCTAGTTTCTGCGTTGACGGTTATGCTATGGATAGCAACTTTTCGCCGCTCCAACTATCGTTCTTGTACAAACTCACTCACTTAGCCGTGATAGGTCCGAGCATTAGTAATGCGCGAGCTACCTATGATGCAAGGGCAAATTTAAAATCCCGATGAGAGTGCACGGACCAGCATTCTACCTGTGTCTTTTTTTTTTCTTGTGTTTTCTCTCTTTTTCCCTTTGGCTTGCAATTACTGGGGTCCAAAATGTCAAGCGGGTAAAGAATGACGTGGGGCGATAGACCCCTTGGAACTGAAACTTTTTGTACCTTTTTTGCCCTTTCGTACTCCATATAGTACTTACCTACCATACCTTGGGTTTCATCACATCAGCTTCCTTTACCTCAGCCACTCTCATACCCATTTGATCTCACAAGATATTGCAATGCCAGAACCTCAACGAATAAATATTTTACCAGCCCAACAACCAGAAGATACTACTACGCCAACCACACAATTTGGAGGGAAAGATGGCAATAATTCGACAACAAAACCAGACCCTTCACTTTGTGGTGTATGTGGCGTGAATCCCCCAAAATACAAATGCCCAAGATGCCGCCTTCCATAGTAAGTTTCACCTCTCAGTTGGTATCCTAGTAAGTGGCTAATCATCATCAAAGCTGTTCTGTTGCTTGTAACAAGATCCATCACGAAAATCACCCTGCTGATCCCGAGCCAGCACCAGCACCAGCAGCGCCTCAGTCGGCACTCTCCGAGTCGCTAGCAACATCACTATCCCAGCTCCCCGACCCCTCGAATCCCTTTCAGGCTCTCGAAAGTTCAGAGAAACTTCGCTTTCTCTTTCGCAAATATCCAGGCCTTCCAGACCAGCTCCGCAAAATAGATGCTGCCACGCTTCCACCTCCTGAAGCCAAGCCTGCCATCCCCGTCTCCCTCCTCAAGGGTCTACCACCAAAGCAAGAAGCTTGGAACCATGACATTGGTATTCGGAACGGGAAAGAGGCCCTACGCAAGGCTCGTCGCGCGGACGGTGAACAGGGTGACGCTATACGCGAATATTCAGAACTTATCCTGCACTTGATGAACACTGAGAATGCACGGACGGATGTCGACAATGTTCTTCGGCAGAAAATGGCACAAGAGGATACAAAACTCATCGAACGCTTGATGGCGCAAGAAAAGCGTTAGGTTTCCAACCTGATTCCAACTATATCTCACACGACACTGAAGATGCTTTTTTTTATTGTGGAGGTTATATGTTAAGATTTTCCTTCATGTTTAGTATTCTGTCGTTATGTTACAGTAATCATTGGTGAGTTGTCTTCGCTCCTTCATGTATGTCATCTACCCGTCATACTACACTGTCATTCGCATTCTTTCCCTCGCTAATGCATGAATCGCTTTAAGAATCCAGACTTGGGCGATTTCGGAGAAACAGATGAACGTGAGCCCGTCTTGGTAAAATTGGGGCCCTGGTCCTCAACATTGGGCTTTTGCTGGCTCAAACTGGTCTTTCGATGCTTGAGGCCTCCCCACTTTGGATCTCGTTGAACCTTGACAGGTTGGTCACTCTGAGACCAGTCCACCCTGTGTATCTCGGCTGCATGCTGAGGGTTGGGGACGTTAACAAAACTACCTCTCCGTGAACCAGAAGTAGCTGCACTAGTCTCAGACCCTCGACGGTTAGGCGAAGTGTTGACACCAAACTCTTGCTTGAAGGGGGTTGCTAGGCCAGATTCGCGTACAAAGGGTGATGATGCATCAGAGAAACCTGACGAGCTTGCGGATCCCCGTCTTGCAGATGATGCGATGTTCCCTTGAAATCCTCCAACACCCGTACCTGTTGAATCTCGCCGGGCTTGAGGCAGGGGCTGCATATTACCCGTGCTCATTCTTCGTGATAATTCAGGTCCGTTGGCATTCCAGAACATGGAACTACGGGCGGTTTGTCTCTTGCGTTGAGCTGACGCTTTATCCAGCTCAGTGCCTCTCATTCTCGCAACGTTGCTGGCGCTAGTTGGTCTTCCGCTGCAGAGACTCTGTGCTCTTCTATACTGCCTACTGTATTCTTGCAGCGATATGGTTCCATTGTTCACAGAGTGGGGGCCGGGAGTAGGTCTCGTTCCTTTGGGTGAAGCTTTCTGAGTGAGCGGCTCGACTGTCGTGGTGCGAGCAAACTGTTGCGCTGCCACCTGAGGGACATGCTTGTAACGAGCAGGCTTCTGAACATCATTCTCTGTCTGCTTCTGCAGTTCATCAGTGTAGTTCGAGCCTCTGAAGCGGAATGCATCAAAAAAGCTGCCACGGCGTGGCGGCTTTGCAGACAAGGGTGAACTGAGTTTATTATTAATGTTCTCCTTCCTGGAGACTCTTGATGAAACGGTGGTTGGAATTGATGGCGACGCACGCGTTGCCTGAATAGTCCGGGGAGACAGGGCGCCAATACTTGTTGCAGATAATGGGGGCTGGAGTGAGTCCTCTGTGTGGACTGGGCGACGAGGCTGGCCTTCTTGCTCGACTGAGATGTCATTCAATTTCGCGCTCAATTCGTCGGGGTCCAATGGCTGGATCTGCAAGGCTTTTGGTCGATGCCTTGGTTTCCCAGGAGCCACTGTCGTGGGCGAGAACCGATGGCTTGGCTCCTCCATCGAAATGCCCGTTGTGTACAGCATTGTTGTAGTCATGTTGAGCAAGCTAGGTAACAGGCTTGGAGAAGGGAATATGGGATGCGATCCTGGGGGATTGAATGGCACTATGACGGCTGTAGGGGTGCTGGTCACTGGTAATGCTATATCGACAAACGAGTCTGCGTTTTACGATTCTTTGACAAAGTAAGAAATATCGAACCAGTTTTTGAGCGTACATGGTGGCTGATGGGGATCTCAGCGAGATAAATGTCTTTGGTTACAACTAAATGTAAACGTCGTCATGGCTACAGTTCCTTGGCAAAGCATGTCCAAACCCCTGGACTCCAGGCCAGGCCCACTCAGGAAAACTATGAAGCCGTCCGCGATGAGTAGGCATCTATCAACCAGAAGCGCCATCGCGGTGTAACTGGCTCGCAACTCGACGGCGGGTGGGCAGTCTGGTCCGGCCAGAGCTTAATTTGGTCCCTTTGTTATGATCAGCCAATGTCGCCTGCGTTCCTGGTCGCCGAAAGGGGATAACTTCTCCAATCTAGTATTTCACAAAACCCTATATCTCGGATATGGCTGCTTTTAGAAATAGCCCACACAGACATGACGTTTGGTAGGTTCTTGGGGGATCCAGTTACATGGGTTGATCCAGCGTCATTCAGGGCTTTTGGTAAGACATTGAAGCAGTCATTAGGTCTCGTGACAGAGCCAATGTCACGAACATGGGGAGGTCATAGAAGACTAGACATTTCAATTCTCTAGGGAATTGGCACGGCGACATACCTTGGGTCTCGACGTGACCGAACATATTTTCTACACATCGTAGCAGCTGGGGAATGGCGTTGACGTGGATGGAATTCCAGTCGGAGGGGCCAGAGCTGCTAGGACAATTGAGTCAAACCAACAGAAATTGAGCACCACTCAACCAAGACAACGGCCAATCAATATCTACGAGTGCCTCTTTAAAAGGTCGAGTCCAGAGGGTCAAATATGTCAGAGTTTCTTCACTCGAATATGCAGATCCGGCATTGGTTTATCCCTATGATATGTAGATCGTCGTGTACATGCATTACCTATCCCACCCAACATCTGGCACCGACGAACTTATACTTCACTGACAGAACTGGGACCTCACTTGTACCCAACTTGGCAGATGGCGGCGCTACACTTTGCGGGTACGATCCATTGACAGGACTTGTAGGACGGCCCGTGCGTTTTCCGAGTTAAGAGCTCCTGCTTTTGGGCACATTCCTGTGCCAAGCTGGTTGTGACTTACGATGACTAGAACCAGACACGGGCGACAACAGCGTCTCTCGGAGCATTTACAAGAACCCAAAGCATGTCTGAAGGGTGTCTTCTGGCGTACTTTCAAGTATCGCAACCTTTCTGTCGGTTTTCGCTGTTGCTGAATTATTGTTGATGGGAATAGCGTGAAACTTGATGGATAATATTGATTGGCCTCGTCCGTGATGGCTCTCCGCCGAGATATTTGGCTCCATAGCAAATGTGACTCAAAAGGTACTTTGGATAGCATATCATCAAACTGTTATATCTTGTAGTCGTTCCTTTTCCCCTTGTTGGTGGAGCAAGATCCTATCCATGCTCGTAGTCATGTATACCTGACTGTTTCAGCAAAAGGTTTACAGCAAGTGAAGCATATGTTGGAAATCCGCTCCATTTCGTGGAACTATGCAAATGACGTGTTTCTCTATCAGCCAGTTGACCGGATGAGAATACCAAGGAGAATTGTCATGTCGAGTCTCTGTTAGTTGCGAACCACCAAAGTTTATTAACCGCCGGTGTTTCCTCATGAATCGTGTCCTCAAAGCCAGTGAGCGAATCTGTGAGGTGCTAGTTTGAATAGCTTTTTGGCCCCATAATAATTACCATACGGATATGGACGAGCGCTAATAACAACCAGTATCTTCAGATACGTCAGTTGTTATGCTTTCTGGAAGGTGCCTGGTAGAGAACCGGACCGGCCTGCCTTGTTTTCCACTCCATCACGACAACAGAGAAGTGTCTTGAGAACTGTTCGTAGGTAATGAGCAGTCAAGCCGTGGATCATCTACGGCAGCTCGGTGTCGACAATACATTCTCTTACAAATCCTGTACTTTATCCCCATACGCTTCCAGGTCTCAGTCGACTGTTTCAGCTTTGAACTTAGTCGGAGAATAGAACACGGCACCAAACTTCTGATTGTGTCGAAGTGTCGACTGACGTGAGTCTTGGAGTTGTGCTTGCTCTACCGAATGCCTCTCCATGAACTAATACTGAATCTGAAGTCTTCATAAAAATCATGAATCTTCCTCATCTTGACTATAGACTTTTAGAGAGTTCAAAATAGGATATGACCAATTCATGCATTGATCGTGAAGGAATTCGGTGACCAATATGGAAGAAGGTGAAAATGACAAATGATGAGAGCCGAATGGACCAGGTGTATCCACGGCCTCGTGCCCGTTGCCTTGGGTTATAACTAGTGTGTTGCATGGCATCCATGAGGTCTGTCTGTTAAGAGCTGGAATCTTATGGCGTTCAGCGTCAGTTATTAATTTAAGTACATTGAGGTAGGTCGGTATTAGGTTAATAAGAGCGAGTGATGTCTACCTAGACAGTCGCTATTGGATGTCCTGGGATGTGAGGACCATGTGGAAGACAGAATCAACCCAATGAGTGCGATGTACGAAGTACCAACCTCCACTATCAGCACCGCTTCTTCATGGCTGGCTAAAGTGGTTATCAACCAGGAACTGGTATGACTGAACGTGAGTCTTTAATTGTCTAGAATGATCAAGTGCCAGGTAAGTCCCTGTTGGCTGTTATGCACTGGCCAATGGGCAGCAAAGCGCCAACACAGAACGCGGGATTGGATCCTGGGAGATGTGTAATAAAAGTGAGTGAAAACCAAGAAGCTCTGAAGGCCAGTTAGTCTTGGGCAAATGGGCCTGAGGCCCATTATATATAGAAACAGAGGGTTGCTAACTGTCTCAGCTGGACAAAGGCCTTCCCTTTGATTGTGTTCCAGGCTGAACCGTTTCGTGCCGCGCCGAGGCCGATACTATGCCGCATTCTTTTTGGCCTGTTATATTGTTAGGGATGGTTGCTATTACCGTTGATCTTAAAGACTCAATTTAAATCAGTCCTCAGAACAACGCCGAGAAATGAGTTATTAGTTAACTTGCCCAAGTCCTGCATAGCGCATTGAACCCAGTTTCCTTAACTGGAAATAGCCTGCCCAACTAAGTCTCCCGTCGTACCTTAGACCACCCGCTCCTAAAACGTTCCCTGTTCCGAGCCACAGGCTCGGTTCCAGCTCTCTCCCCTCTTTGTGCTAGATTCGACATTTCGCGCAGTTGAACTTGACGGTGTCAAGATTGATAATACTCTTTGTCCATTCCTAGGCACGCTTTCCTTGGGAGCTTTTCCCTCGTGACTCTCTTCGGAGTCAGAGGCGTCTGCATACGCCTTCACACGCACACACATCCACTCTGCAACCCACGACGCCGGGTCCGCTTCAGCGCGTCGTAGCGCATCCTCTCCTCTCCTTGCATCTCTCTGAGGTCCTTCTCCTCAGATTTGCACAAAGATATATTCAATCCAGATTGGGTTTCAACCAACAGTATTCTATTGCAGTACTGTAGTAAGGCCACTGTGGTTGTACATTATTAGGTAGTTCTCCCGCTTGCGGACGGAATGCCATGCATTATCCCGTTGTGTAAACGCTCTTGGCTTCCGTTTTATGGCTTAAGGTTGGCAGAACTGGACTAACACGATAGGTTTCGAATAGGTTTTGAGTACTCCGAGTTTGGTGTCTCAACTCTGTGTCCTGGTGCCTGTATTGCGTATTGCCTCAGAATAGGTAGTGGCCTGGTGTGTGTACCTCGAGACAAGAGCCCGGCAGCTCTCCAGCCTTCGTTGTTCGGAACATTCAGTGCTTATACTAATTCAAGATACCCGTTCAATCTGTCTCGCTTGACGGTTGTCACCCAAAGGACGCAGTGCTTGTTCCCGCGGCATCTACGCATCCGTCCATCCCTCTCACTAGGTCGCCAAACTGCCACCAATTGGACACTGAATCCATTCATTTCTGTTGGTTCCCCAAGCACGGTACGGTGCAACACAGTACAGTGCAAGCCTTGTCAGTCACTAAGGTACGGCAAATTCGTCTCCCTCCCTAGTTTGTGAGCATTTCACTCTTCATTTAGTGTCTTCTTGTCTCTCGTTACTCAGACCTCGAGTGTTTTCATCCCTTCTCCATTCTCTCTCTCTCACAGCCTACTACGGGTTTGAACCCCTGCTGTAGCTACCCTACCTTACCTTAGTCAAGCAAGCTCCACGAGTTCTTCCATCCCCGCAAGGATTTGGTCCCTCCGTCTGCCATTTGCGCTTGCTGGCCATTGAGTCTATCACGTCCATGTTTATCTCTACCACTCAGCCTAGTCGCTGAAGTTGCGACAATGCAACCCAATCATGTTGATTCACAGAATGCTCACCCAACTTCAGGCATTGCCGCTTCAGGCCCGTCGTCCATAGACCCCGACATCGAAAGCGACCCCGATCCTTCAGCCCCAGCCAACGGCCATCGAGATTCAGTCGGTTCAATTATTGACGACCCCTTCTTCCAGACCTACGACCCGGCAGTTCAAGCTGCTGCAGTTTCCGAGGACGAGGACCAATCTGATGGAAGTTCGGTCTATCAATCGCTAGAAGACGAGGACCACGAGCATCTTTTTCACGACACAAAGGGGCACAACTTCGGCAAAGCGGCCAAGCAAGCCAAGCGCAAAAGCGGCGGCGGAAAGAAACTGAAGCCCGACAGCGATGATAACGAACCAAGCCAATACTGGCCGCCTCCACGACGAGAATCTTTGACCGCTACGCCCTCTTCGTACTGGGTATGTAACCATGTTCCATCACATGCTGCCCCACCCTAGCTATCGCGGGGCAGCGTTACTCAACAAACGGTTATCCGGGGTTTGGACGGTAGAGGCAGTTTTGCGATAGACGGCTGACCACAGCTTGACACTATACAGTCCCAAGCATCACCGACTATGGAAAGTTTCAACATTGCCGTCATCGGTTCCACCGGTGTTGGCAAATCGTCTTTTGTCCAGCGGGTCTTAGGCCTGTCTCGGCCACCTATCTCGAATGCTTCCAGCGTCCGCATGCTGGTTGACAACAATTCTCACGCCGTAACTCTACTCGAGCTGGACCTAGAGTACTTCGAATTGAACCCTACGCAACCCATCCAGTGGCCAAAACAGATCAATGGGCATATCGTCCCCCGAGTCGATGCTGCTCTTATATTATATGATGTCACCAATCATGAATCCGTGCGTGAACTACCTCAGACTTTGGGTATGAAATCCATTTACTTGACTGGTTGAGACTATACTAAACGATCCATTCTAGCGGCTCTCACGAACTCTGGTTTACCCGCTAGTCTGGTGGCTTGCAAATGTGAAACCCCTGAAGCAGAATGGCAGGTCAACGCCGAGGCCATTGCGAATCATCAACTCTTCAAATCCTGTGTTTCAACCTACAAAATCTCCTCAAACGACACTGATGTTGCCAAAACGTGCCTTCACACCATCTTGAGAGCCGCAATAGCCCATCGAAGAGGCGAGTGCACGAGGAAGATATTACCGACAGACTCTTGGCTAACTATGGTTTAGAAGAAAATGGCGAAACGTTCTCGCGCAGGCGAGCGCAGTCTGCTGCCAATTTGGAAGCTCCTGACGTTGGCACAGGGCGCCCTATTAGCCAACATAGCAAACATAGTCGAGCAAGCTCCGATTTCTCTTTACTCAAGGGGTTCTCCAATCCACCAATTAATGAAAACTACCGAGCGCAGTCGTCTCGTAGCCCTAGGCAAGGTCATATAGCCAGCTCGAATCCCGAGGCAGGAGAACTGGGCCAAGCGCAAACACTCAATAACATGCTGAGGACTCCTGGCATTCGACTCGATAGACCCAGTACTGATTCTTTCTTGGATGTGGATGAGTCTGATGCAGAATCCTATCGATACTCCGACGACATCCCGATACTTCAAAGAAATGACGATAACACACTGGATAAGCAAGCGAAGATGGCAGGCGTAACGTTCGATGAGCTAGTTGATCGACTTCTTGCTCCTCGCTTGACAAGAATCGACAACAACTTCTCCGATGTTTTTCTATGTCTTTATCGCAAGTTTGCAGCTCCTGGTGAGCTATTTACTGCCATTTTAACCCGACTGGATAAAGTGAGGGACGATAAGACAGCGCATTACCTTTCCAAGACAGCCACACAGCTCCGAATTATCGAGGTGGTCGCGAAATGGGTATCACTTTACCCCGGCGACTTCGCCCGCTCCCAAACTAGACGGAACTTGGAGGAGTTTATCAGGCATCTGAGTACAGAACCGATTTTCTCAATCGCAGCACAACATATGCGACGACACCTCCAATTCAATGTCGTGGAAGATGACGATACAGGTTGGGCAAACTCGGATGAGACTAGCGATAAGCTTGCAAGTGAGATCTTGTCAAAAGACATGAACGAGCTGTCATCGGGTGTGAGTGTGTTGACGGTGGAGTCGGACATGGATGGAAGACCATCTGGAAGCTCAGAGGTCTCTCTTGCAGACAGAAGCAGCAGTGTCTCGAGCCAGGTGCATTTTCACACGTTTGAGGACTACGAAAGAGCTGCAAGTAACCTGGAACCTACGGACAACTTACCTATGAACAAATTCCGCTACCATATATTCATGGACATCCCCGACGATGATGTTGCGGACGAGCTGACCAGGATCGATTGGATCATGTTTTCCTCAATTCGAATACGCGATTTCGTTCGACATGTCAGCCTATCCGCGTCCCAAAAGGAGCGTTGCAAGAGTTTGCGGAATGTGAATCGAATGATCAACCATTTCAATCATGTTGCCAAATGGGTTGCCAACATGATTCTGCTGCGGGACAAAGCCAAGCATCGAGCGCTGATATTAGAGAAGTTCATGAATATTTCACTTAAGCTGCGGCAACTCAACAATTACAATGGGCTGGCAGCCATTCTTGCAGGTGTAAACGGAACGGCCATTCATCGATTAAATCAGACGAGAGCACTAGTACCAGCAGAAGTCCAAAAGCGGTTTGCGCGGTTGGGCATATTGATGGGAACTCAGAAGAGTCATTTCGCCTACCGTCTAGCCTGGGAAAATTCTTCCCTCCCCCGGATTCCTTTCATTCCCCTCCATCGAAGAGACTTGGTGTCAGCAGAGGAGGGAAGCAGAACATTTGTCGGTACGGATGGAGACCGTGTCAATTGGAAGAAGTTTGAGGTTCTGGGAGAGGTCCTGCTGCCAATCATGAAGAGCCAGAGCACATCATACCCAAATCTAACCAAGCACGACACTGCAAGAGAACTGATTCTGGGTTGTCGCATGCCAACGGATGAAGAGGTGAGAATTCAGTTGCATGATCCCTCAAGGACACAAACTAACCGAGTCATACAGGACATTTATCAGCGAAGTGTGCAAGTTGAAAGTGGCTCAGGGGGGTTCGCTGAGCCGCCTAAGAAGAAATTCCCATGGTTTGCAAAGTAATCTATCAATTGATCGCACGGAGTTTACGGAGCACGCATGCACACTATACTTATGGATGCAAACATAGGGGGCATTTTATAGACACTGTGTGCCAATTGGCTTGACTGGACATAGCTAGATAATGATGTACACACCTAGGATTTATGTGGTTGACTTAGCTTAGCAGTAGGGAACTCATATTTTGGACATCCACCCTACGCTAATGATTAGCGACCTGGAGTTTGGCTACGGTATTTATCAATGCTTCCCTACTGCCTGTGGCATTTTGGATGATTGCCGCGTATTAAATTGTGCCTAGGTACCTACTACCTACCTTGAGTACCTGTACCTAGTACTTAGATACTAGCTAATGGACGTTATCAGATCGCTCCTTACCTAGTTCTTTCGACTGTCCCGTCGGAGGTAGGTGGCCAGCTCTGAAACTCCTTCCTTGGCCATAATTGCGATTCGCGAGATCAATTTCCACCAACAACACCGCAGAAGATTTCATAGGTATCGACTCCCCTCTCATTGCTTGGTTAAGCATGGAATAGCAATGTCGTGCACGTTGCGACTCCCCACTATTCGTGTGATTGCAAACCAGGCAAATGTCGAACTGTCAGCTTCCGCATCAATCAATATCGATGCCCCTGATGACGCACGGCATATTGCAACGATCAGAGATCTCTCCTCTGCAGTGGAAGATTCTCATCTTTGGATTGCTCGGTCCGGTGCTTGTTGCCTTGAGGTTTCTATTGCGATGAATGGGCATCCGATCCTTGAGACTTTCCGTCACAATGCCATCGCCGAGGCAGTCAGTGGTTGCGAGGTACGTTGGCTGTGTCTTGGAACTTCCGAGTTAGTTATAACTGAGTTGACCAGGTCTGGGGTCGCCTGGGCCTTCATCTGGAGCTTAACCAGTCCTGTCCAGTTCAGCTACCTGGACTTCTATCTTTCTCGCTCCAGCACCCAAATCTCTCATCGGCTCTCGTTGCCCCAGTTTCCGCCTGTACCGCCGCATTTCGAAATCTCATGTTGTCGATCGATGTGCGCAACGTGTCCCAAGAAGAAGAACGGCCTCGAAAGTGTTTAAAGACGAGCAAACGGCGGAAGAAGAAGAGGGGCAAGCCAAAGGAAAGACTCGAATCCCGCATCGAGAGCAATCTGCTAGACACTCTGGAGCTGATCGACCAACAAGCTATTGACAGCTTCATGTTCAGTCTGAACTCCCCATGTGAAGAAGGGAGCGGGAATGCATCGCAGACACTCCCCAGGGAGGATACCATTACGGACATCAAAGTATGGAAAGACCTACAGTCATCGTCCTTAATTGAAATTCTCTTTGAGCAGTTGCTGCTGGCGCCAGAGAGAATGTACACGGGTTACCAAGTCTGGGGCTGCGGGCTCAGTTACTGCCTCGTCAAGCTTGCGCCGGGAGTATTTCATATGCCTTATCTCAAGGTATAGCTCTCAGCAATTATCTGCTTCAGTCACTGATAAAAGAAGCAGAGCATATCGGACCGCGCCGAACTACTGCCCATCATTGCCACGTCCTTAGCAAGTATGCAGCATGCCGAATCCCCGGTGCTCAGACAACAAATGACTGATCTAGCATCGGGCTACGAGGCTTATTCTCATCCGCATAGTGCAAAACAAGGCTCTGTGGACAAACTGGAGAGTAAGGCCTGGAAGGTACTTCTTCAACATGTCAATATGCCTCCATCAACAAATAGGAGAACGCCAAAAGGAATCATATTCCCGACCCGAAATTCTCACATCTCGGGCCAAGGGTTTGTTGTTCCCGGAATACGGCAGTCAATTGGAGCGACGGATAAAGAGGCGCCAGAATCAGGCGAATGCGTACATCGAAAAAGTCAGAGGACTACAATGATGGATGTAAGTTGGGACATCATGGATGGTTACGGCATTGTGCAGGATGAGGAGCGCCACGAAGCAATAACGGATTTGAGTCTCGAAGTTGTCGAAACGCATCAGGATCTATGGAGCGATGCGACAAATAGCCCAACCTCCGTCTATTGGCCAGAGCCATGGCTTGTTGAAACTGGTTGGCTTGGAGCTGGTTTTGACACAATGGAATCTATGAATGAGATGCCACTTGAGCCAGCTTGGATGAGGCAGGATATTGACTTTGCAACAAGACGAGATACAATAGTCGACCCAGCAAACTTCCCGAGTCTGAACTACTGGCCGATCTGCGACAATCAGTGTAACTTAGACTAATGGAAACGTGTCACTCAGAAACTGAAGAGAGATTTTGACCAGAATGGCGGGATTTGGCGATGCTAAGAAAGATTGATGTATTATAGATAGCATATGGGGGAGAGGCAAGCGTAGGGTGACGTTTGAGCCTGTTCTATAGAAATCGGGAGGCAGATGTAATGTTGAATGTTAAGTCAATAAGATTGCAAATGAGTGTCAAAGGCCAGGACAAAGATTGCCGTTGATAATCGCTGAAGGAATGGATAATGCTTATTTGCTTGGCTTTGCTGTCTTCCCCGCTTTCTTCTTATCCTTCTTGTCCTGTTTTGCTTTGCGCTGCTCGGGCTTCATGGTTGCATAGTGAATGTACCAGAGAAGCACAATTTGCAGAATGACAGCCACAAGGACCACCAAGAGGATGGTGAAGATAATGGGTTGGTCGTTGAGGACAGCGACAGCTTCGTCTGTAGCGCCGATAGAGGAGAACCAATCGAATTGACCCATCGTGAAGGACAGTATGTATGGTGAGGATGGAGTTTTCGTTGTCGTAGTATTAGGATGAGTATTCTTGATAAAGGAATGCCGGGTTTTTCAGTTTTAATAAGCCGTACAGTGCGCCAGTCACGTACAGAGTGAGAATGGAAGATAATATGTTCTTTGAATGGAATGGAATAGAATAAAGACGTATAGAGATCGAGATAGCTATGAGAAGAGAAAAAGAGTCAAAGTGACAGACGGGAGGCGAAGCGGTAAATGGTCCACAGTGAGTGGTGACAACGGTGGAAGACCCCTAACAGTCGCTTAGCTCCCAGGGGTGTTACTGAGACGTTTCACCTTGAAACAGAAGTCGACTGATGTGAAGGTGGCTCATGATTGGCTATGGCGGACGATGCAATAGTAAGACTATGATAAAGCAAGCGGGTAGGACCTAAATAAAAGAAGAAACCGTTCAATCACACTCATTGGGCTTCATAATGGCGTCCTGATATCAAGTCAGGAGTATTGAGATAGTTGAGAACATTTGGTGGCTTCAAGGAATGCTCCGACAATGGAAGAGGTTGATTTAGACAAGCATGCTATGGAGCACGTGATTATGGACAGGGTCGGTTTTGTCTTCCATGGTAGTTGCTCAAAGCCCCGATTTGATTGGCTTCTGCTGTCCCGCAACGCTAACCGTATAGGGATCACGTCAATTGAGAACCATCCATTTCTTGGGTTCCAAAAAATCTCTAGCTCGTGTGAGAGATACGAGAGAGAGAGAGAGAGCGAGAGAGAGCAACGCCAATAAATCCGACCTCCTCCTCCTCTTCCCTTGCCGCTGGCCCTCGTCGAATTAATACTCCTCAGCCTCCTGCCGACCATGAGCGTCGCACGTCCGGCGCGCAACCTCCTCGGCAGGTGCATCGCCTCGTCTCGAACCGCTTCAGTCACCGTCCCTCTCGTACCATGTAGTCAATTCCACAGCACACCACCCAGGTCGAAGCGGAAGTCTCGGTTTCGAAATGTCACGGCCCAGGAGCTAGGTCTGATCAAGGAGTCAGGCGAATTCACGGCGGGCATGGACAAGTATAAGCAGGACAAGTTTGCCGACATGTCCAAGCAGGATCTAGAGAGCCTCAAAGTTTCTTACACACCTGAGCAGCTTGAGGCTATTGAATTGGGTGAGAAAGCTGTCAACCCTGAAGATATGATTATCCAGGGCCGGTTACGTGACGATCCCTACAAGCCAACCTATATCGAGGATTATGCCGTGCTGGACCCCCGCTACGATATCAAGCCGGAGATCGAGGGCACCCCGAGAGAGGTGCAATGGCCTGACAAGAGCGAATGGATCGACAATTACGGACAAAAAATGATGAGGATCACTGACAAGAAGACAAGCGACCAACTTACCCGAGCCATGGTCCGAGCACTGCGGCGTGTGAAGGAGAGCCAGGGAGAGGACTTGATAGATCTCACTGAGGATGAGCTCAAGGACATTGAAAAGGACCCGGAGCTGATCAAGCGCTACATTATCGCCGAGGACGGTCCTGAGCCCACTGCAAACGATAAGGGCCCTGAGTTCATGACTCGTTCCCAGGCTGAGAAGTTGGATGAGGCTGTTGACGAGGCATGGGAGGCTGAGCTCGACAAGATTGTTGGTTTCGGCAGTCAGGCCGAGGTCGAGCCCTCGAACCTTGAGCTCATTCAGGATGGGCCCGCGGGTGTTGATCGGACCTACACAGCTGAGGCACCTGATCTTGGTAAGGTCCCTGGTGTCAAAGGCTTATACAAGCACGCCGTTGACCCCGAGGATCAGGGCCAGGATGACTCTGGCAAGTACCAAGAGATCAAGCGCCTGACAGGCATGAGTCTCAAGGACATTCGCTCGCTGCTGACCAAAGGTCTTGTGACTCGTTGGGTTTCCAACCAAACTCGTCTGGGTAAAGTCCGCAGCACCTCTGTGGTTGCCATTGCTGGTAACGGCAATGGCCGTCTTGGACTTGGAATGGCAAAGTCCACCGAGGCCGGTGTGGCTGAGGAGACAGCTCAGATGTTGGCTATCCGCAACATGAAACCCGTCCGAAGATATGAGAACCGTACTATCTATGGTAATGTGTCTGCCAAGATTTCAGGCACTGTAGTCGAGCTGATGGCCCGTCCTCCCGGTATGTATCTACTCATCATCGGCAACAACGCGATCATGCTAGCTAACCTCCTCCCTCCCAGGCTTCGGACTTCGCTGCCCTCACCGTATCTTCGAGATGTGCCGCGCTGCCGGTATCCACGATATCGCTGCCCGCATGCCCCGATCCAAGAACCCCATGAACTCTGTCAAGGCGGCGTACCAGGCGTTGACCAACCAGCCCGACCCCGAGCAGATCGCCATCGGCCGGGGTAAGAAGCTGGTTGACGTGCGCAAGGTGTACTATGGAGGAGCTGTATATTAAACCCACTCTCAAGCAAACCACCTGTATCACCAAAGAAGAAATCGTGTATCTGTAGCTTGTAATAAAGAGAGTCTCTTTGATGTAAAAATGGTATAGTTGATGTATCGTCACTCGATAACAAATGCCTGCCATATTGCCATGTGAAAGAAGGTATCGTTTCGCGCATCATATTTGGTTGGGTATCAATCCTTGTCTCTTCCACCACAAAGCTACCTTCTCGTTCTTCTTTGATTCATTTAAACTTATTGCGCTGTCGATCCATCACCCCAGTCAATCTCCTGCTGCAAGACTATGCTGTAAACACTGGCTTTGAGAAGAGTAAAGGCTAGACTCGTCTTGCGCTCGAGCTCACGAAGGCCGTCAAGGATTTCTGTACTAGGGTTCGAAGCAAGGTGTTCGAGGACAGTGGCGAGCTGGGAATAATATCAGTCTGTGTCTTTTCGATCCCAGCACAATGAGGCTGACGCACTTTGTTCATGTTATCGGCCAAGCGTTCGTACTCGTCTAAAACCTCTTGCTCGAGTGGTGTGAGCTCAGGAGGGTCAAGGAGCCCCCCGGCTTGGGATTGATCCATGTCGATTGATGTAATTAATTGGCGTTGAGGGTAGAAAACTCGTGAAGAATCATGTTCGTTTTTGAATCTTGGTCCACAAATTGTATGTTTATCCTTTGTAGCTACTATAACTAGTCGCGGTTGCTAGAGGGGCTCGTTCGATTCAATTGCTGATAAGATAAGATAATTCAACAGTCAATGAAGTGGACCTCGGTTTGCTCACCTAGACCAACCTTTCTATGTCAATACGGTGTCCGGGGAGTCCAACTCGTTACACACGCCAAATCAGCAGCGTCTAATGGTATGCTTTCCGCGTCCTTTTGTTCTTCTTTCTCTTTCTGTTTTCTACTCAAGGTAGATTTGATATGTCCCTAAGCCGCCTACCCCCCCCCCGCCCCGGTATTAAATCCTCTCAATATGATATCCATGAGCACAGTCTCAGTAAAGTTATTGATTCGTACATTCATCTGTTACTAAAGTTATCAAGAAACATTTTTCTCATCAAAGCCGACCTAAAGCAGATTGCGAATACTAAGAAAAAGGGGGCAATGTCTCCAATCTGTTCAAAACCCATGCCAATCCTGAACGCTCGCTTCGTCATACAATGAATGCCGTTAATACATAAACGTCACACCCAAGCTCAGGCATCCCTTGTCTCGTTTTCATCTCGAAATGAACATGAATGGTATACCAGCTAAATCAAGCTTATCCCCATTACTCCTCCGCGTTAATTCCCATAAACCACTACCTCGTTGCCTTGCACTGATGCAGGATCAGTCCCAACATTGCTCTCTGTCCACTCACTTTCGGTATAACTGTACTCACTATACTCGTCACCATCCGTATACATATCTGTGCTGTTTGTGACTACGGTGCCTCGACTGCTTCTTCTCAAGGTTTCGTTGTCGCTGTCGCCACCCTCACCACCATCCGCTTCCTCATCATTGGGTCTCGAGTCAATGACTATTGTCTCGTCTGTAGAAGCTTCTGTCGCCTCTGGCGTTGTTGCTGACTTGACATCTGCCTCATCAACCTCCTCGACAGTCTCATTGACAGTATTCTCTTTGTCATTGTCAGGGATGCCTTTGTCGAGATTACCACCCCAGCTTCGCTTGCGGTATGTTTTGCCGCCACCCAAGGGGGTTCGTACGCTCTGGCTGCGCTTCACACCTCCAGAAGCTACATTGTTGTTGATTTGACTGAGCGAAACGATTCTGCGACCTACTCCGTTCTGTACTGGAGAAGCCAAATTGCGTTTAGCATTCAGTGCCATGCCCACCATAGACTTGCGCCCATGTGCACCTGCTTCCGGAGACTCCTCCTCGTTGGCAGGCTTTCTAACGCGTTTGCGGCTCATAGCGTCGCCACCGTTCCTATTGGCCTTGGCCATCAGAAGGACTCGGGAATGGTCCATGACACCCTCGAGGATCCGGCGCTCCAGGTTTTCTGCACGAGACTCCATGTCGTAGAGCTCCTCTTTGCGCATATGAAGAGCTGTCTCAAGGGAGGAGACATCACCAGTTAAACGTGTCTTCTGGCGTATCAGACTCTCCTGCTCCGTTCTCAACGTCATAACACTCTGTCGAAGCCTCTCTTCCTCGTCTCGGAGACTTGCAACTGCTGCCTCAACGTGATCCTTCTCCGCAAGCTTGCGTTCCACAGATGCCATGGTCTCTTGGAGAGTCTTGGTATGGTCTTCGTGGGCCTGCTCAATTCGCTGCTTCTGAGCGGAGAGGAACTCAGAAATATCAGCAGCTGTCTGGACTACTGAGGCATGGACCTTATCCAGCGTATCAAGGCGACTAAAGGCATGGTCGGCAACGGTGCTGTGGTCGACCAATTTGTCGAGCTTCTCTTGCACAACAGCGTCGTCATATCGGCCATCCAGAACCAGATCGAGCTTCTCGCGGACCAAGGTATCATCGTACTTGGAATCCATGATCAGATCAAGCTTCTCACGGACGGGCGTATCGTCGTACTTCTGCTCAACAAGCATGCCAAGGATTTCCTTGATTGGTGCATCGTCGTATTTTTCTTCGATGATCTTGTCAAGCTTAGCCCGCACCTCAGCGTCATCATACTTAGATTCGATGATTTTCTCAAGCTTTTCGCGAATCTCCGAATCATCATACTTGGACTCGATGATGGTAGCGAGCTTCTGCTGCACTTGAGAATCGTCGTACTTCTCATCAATGATCTTGTCTAGCTTCTCGCGAACCTCTATGTCGCTGTACTTTTCCTCTATGATTTTGTCGAGACGTTCCTTGACTTCGGAGTCGTTGTAGATTTGTTCAATAAGCTTATCCAGCTTCTGATGAACATGGGTGTTATTAAACTTGTCATCAGTGAGAAGTGCCAGGAGCGTCATGAGCTCCTCAGGAGACTTGTGCTCGATAATTTTTTCCTGGATATCGGTCATCGAAGACTTGGAGTGTTCGTAATGTTCGCCAACAAGTAGAAGAAGATCCTTGACAGATTCGAGGATCTTGGGATGAGACTCGCTGACCTCTCCTTTCAAGCTCTCAACTGCCGTCAAGGCCTCAGTGATTTGGTCGCGGGTTTGCTGATGCTCGGCCTTGTCCTCGGTGTGAGTCTCTTCACTGCGGGCCACGAGCTCCTCCACCTTGGTGAAGACAGTCTTAGAAGCCTCCTCCATCTTCTCCAGAGAATCGGTGACAGTAGAGCCCAGAGTGTCAATAAGAAGCTTGAGTTCATCCGTGACAGATTTGGAGCTGACAACGGCTGCCTCCATAGCCTCGTCCCGGGCTTCGCTGACCTTGCTTCTATCATCAAGGGTAGTCTGAAGAGTCTCATATTTGGTAATGAGCTCACCAATCTTCTCGTCGATCTTGGTGCTTAGCGTCTCGGTTACCTCTTGGAGTTTCTCGTTAGACTCGACCTTGACGCCGGACACAACAGCCTTCGAGTCCTCAAATTCAGTCTTGATGGTATCAAGCATGTCCTTGAGGTCCTGATGGACGTTCTCGTTCTTGTTGATCTTCTCGCCGACAGTCTCGAGAAGCTTACTGATGCTATCGATACCAGTTGTGCCCTCTTCAAGCTTGGCGTTGATGGTTCCCTGTAGTTCCTCAAGGAAGGTTTTGACCTCGGTGACGCGTTCGCCAACTGAGGTGCTCTCCTCATCACGCACTGCGATTGCCTTGGTCTGAGCGTCAACTGTGGTATCCAGCTTGTCCTGAAAGTCTTTGACAGTAGACTCTAAGCCAGCAAGGTCTTCCTTCTTGACAAGCAAAGCCTCCAGGCAGGTAATGTCCTCCTTGCGGGCGAGGAGAGCGAGGTCGGTGCTGGTAAAAGATTCGAGATTTGTCTTGACTTCAAGAGCCAAGGCTTCAACGGCTTCGACATTGGCCTTGGTGACCTTGTCGGGATTTTCATTTTCTTTGGTAGTGTGTTCCTTAATCTCATCAAGTCTAGTTGAGACTTGGCCAAGAAGGGTTTCCAAGACCGTGACTTCCTCTCTGCGGGAGACCGTCTCCAATTGAGTAGTAAGGGATCCCATAGTCTCCCGAGTCTCAAGAAGCAAGGCTTCCACATTGTCGATGTGGTCCTTTCGAACGGCTTGCTCGCCATCAATAAGATCGTCCAGTTGGCCTTTGGTGTTGCGCAGGATAGTCTCGATGGCTTGCATATCCTCCTTTGATGCAGGCTCATCGCCATCTCCCACAATCGCACGGGCGGTTTCTTCCGCTCCATCCTCCTTCCTCTTCTTTACCGAAGCCGATCTTGTGAGTGTCTCCCGGGAGGCGATCTCATCAACGCTGTCCTGAACGGTGCGAAGCAAATCTTCCATACGAGACAGGTCTTCTTTTTGAACACCCTCGTTGTCAGACTTGACAGAGTCGATCTTGATGGCAAGTCCTGCAATCAGCACCTCAAGGTTCTTAATGTCATCCGATTTAATCTTTTCTGAAGGTCCGTCATCGTCTTTGTTGTCAGTTGACACTGCGGCAAGGGCCCGCTCACCGTTGCTATCCCGCAAGGCCTCAATGTCGGAACGAACAGATTCAAGGCCGGTTTTGAGAGCACCAAGGATCTTCTCGTCGGTGGCTGATTCTGCAGGTGCAATAGCTCGTTCATTGTTGCTTTCTCGAAGACTTTCGATATCCAAACGAAGAGACTCTAATCCTGTCTTGAGAGCATCCAGAACCTCGTCGTTTGGCTTGATATCTGGAACTGGGGCTAGAGCTTTCTGGTTGCTTTCTTGGAGTCCTTCGATGTCGGTGCGTAGAGAATCAAGGCCATTCCTAAGGGCCTCGATGACTTCATCATTGGTGGTGTTGTCGACTGCAGCGACTGCTGCCTTTTGGGCAGTGGCGATTGCTACTATTTCGGCGTGAAGAGAGTCAAGACCATTTTTCAAGGTAACGATAACTTCATCATTTGAAGTGTTCTCTATGGGAGTATCAAGCTTCTCTTGGGCTGCAAGAGCTGCGATCTCGGCATGGAGGGAATCAAGACCATTCTTCAGAGTGACTATGACCTCATCGTTGGAGGTGTCCTCTCCGAGTGCAGCACGATCGCTGTTGTCCCGAGACAATTCAATATCGGCTTTCAGCGATTCAAGTCCGCTGTTCAAAGCTTCGATGAACTCTGTGTTGGATGAGTTGTCGACCGGTGCGATAGCCTTTTCACTACTGTCACGAACGGCTTCAATATCAACCCTGAGAGAGTCAAGCCCGTTCTTGAGAGCTTCAATCACCTCATCATTGGTGGTGTTGTCGACGGGGGCCGCGGGCTTTTCGGAGGTGCTTAGACGGATAGCTTCGATGTCAACACGGAGAGCATCAAGACCATTCTTCAAGGCCTCGAGAACCTCATCGTTCTCCTTTGGCTCAACCACAGCGACCGCCTTCTCTGTCTGACTATCTCGAAGTGCTTCAATATCAGCTCTTACGCCACTGAGTCCTGATTTCAGTGCTTCTAGGACTTCGTCGTTGGCAGGAGGTGTAGATTCCAGAGTGGCAACGGCGCGGTCGTTACTGCTGTCGCGAATGGATTCAATATCAGCTCGGACGGAGTCGAGTCCAGTCTTGAGAGCTTCAAGAATTTCGTCATTGGCGGTCAAGTCGGTAGGCTTGTTCGTGACCCGGTCCATACCTACCCGGAGGTCGTTGAGGCCGTCGTTGAGGGCGTCGAGGATTTCACTTGTCTCGGCGCGCGGTCGCAAAACCTCTTGCCGCAAATTATTAAAGCCGGTGTTCAAGGCTTCCAGAACCTCAGTGTTGTTGGTCTGAGGTGGCAACGCAGGCACCATAGATGAGTTGACGATTTCGCGGAGACCCTCGAGCTCGGTCTGAAGCTGCTCACGAGATTCTTGGTTGGTGGTTGAGACAATACCTGCCATCTCATCCTTGAAATCTTCCAGAGACTTCAAAAGGTCATCCATAAACTCTTCCTGGCCAGCAGCGCCAGTGGCACGATCTACATAACTCTCCATAGCTTGTCGAAGGTTCTCAAAACCGTCCTTGGTCACATCCCGTACCTGCTCGGTCTCACGTCCATTGGCCGCGATAGTCTCCTTTGTCTCTTCGGACAACGTCTTGAATTCATGTCGCAGGAATTCCATGATCTCCCGGAGGCGATCAGCAACGTCATCATTGCTGGCTGAAGCGGGTACCAGGGCCCGGCTGGAGTGGACATCAAGGTCCTGGAGGCCTTCCCTAATGGCGTGTACAACGTCCTCATGAGTGATGTCGTTTCCAGCACCTGGGGCCACAGGGAATTCAAACTCTTCAAGACAGTCACGAACGGCGTCAATGATTTCCTCTCTTGAAAGAGTGGCAGGCTGATCAACCTGAGGAGGAACAAAGTGCTTTAGACCATCTACAACGGCAGTGAAAACCTCGTCCCGAGTCACAGCAGGAGGATGGTCATCGCGGGGCGCATATTCCTGAAGGCCTTGCTTCAGACAAGCCAAGACTTCGTCCCTCTCGAGTCCGAGCTGCTGCACTTCGATCTCAGGCTTGTAGTTCTCCCAGGCGTCTCTGACAGCTTCGATTACATCTTCTCGGCTCAAGTCGGGCAAGTTACTTTTGGTTGCCTCGTTATCTTGGATAGCCGCTCTCATGGCATTATATATCTCTTGGTAGTCGACAGCGCTTTTCTGAGTGTTGACTGAAGCAGCTGACTGGCGTCTATGCTCGCGGAGGACATGATTCAGCTGATCTTTCATTTGCTCAAGCCCCTCGTCGATAACGCGAGCAACTTCATCTTTGCTTGGGGTATCATGATCTTCAACACCTCTTCGAGATGCTTGCTGCTCGAGTCGTCGACCTATCTCACGACCCATGCCCAGGACCTCGCCTCGCAATTCGCGGACAAGAGCCTTGACTTCAGCAGTAAGGCCACCACCTTGAGAGACGCTGTCTTTGACAGAGCGAATGATGCTTATGAGGTCATCATTCAAAATTTCAGCCCCGCGGGCTGATGGCTCCGAATTTCGACGAGCCTCATTCTTCATAATGTGCTCAACTCGCTGGGAAACGGCGCTCCTTGCTTGGCCCGGCATGATATCGCTTCGGCTGTTTTCTGACTCAAAACTGAGGTTACGAGACCGGCTCGCATGAGGACTGCCGAGAGAGTTGCCGAGGATAATGGCCTGCTCGGACTGCGCCTTCACTTGTTCAATGACTTCGTCCAGCTTCTGGGATGTAGCCATGCCAGACAGTTTGTTGGAAACTTCCTGTAGCCGGCTGAGTAGAGACTCCTGCCCTTCCTTGGTGCCCATCTCTCGAATGATTCGCTCCAGAAGAACGACGGAGGGTGGCGCCTCAGAGCCAGCAAGAGAAGGTGTACTGATGGACCCTCGCTCAATCGAGTCGCCAAAGCTCTTGGGGGAGGGAATTCTAGGGAGATGGAAACCTCTGGTGCTTGGTGGAGAGAGATTGTGTGGCTTGTTGTCCAGGTAATATCCTCCAAAGGGGTCCCGAGCTGGAGGGAGCCTAATATGACCCTCGTTGCCATTGCCATGGCTCCCCAAAAGCTCTCTGAGGCTTCTGCGAATATCTTCATCTCTCGAATTTGTAGCCTCCTTGAGGCTAAGGAGATCTGTAGCATTGTCCCTGCTTCGACGGCTCAACTGAGACATCTCCTTCTGAAGTCCTGTCGCAATGCTAGTCAGGCTCAGAATTTGATCCGACAACGCTTCTAGATTCTGGGGACCTTTTGACAAGGTTAATGAGCCATTTGTAATATCCGTAAGAGGGTTCTCCGGCTCTTTGACAGGTGAGGATGAGGTCATGTGTTGAAGAGCAAGCATGGTGGACGATTGCGGAGGTGTGTTTTCGCCGAGGATGCTTTGAGGAGGAGGCCGTCGAACTGCAGGACGCAGAATCGGCGTCAAGCTGGGTCCAGGTACTGGTGTCGTGCTCGACACTACAGAGTCCTTTTCGTTTGGTCGGTTATCAGCATCTCGCGACCGAGAGGGCGTCTCTGGACGTTGTTGACGCTCTGGTGATCGCGAGGGCGAGCTGTGGCCGCTAGCACCCTCAATCATCATGCTGATGTCGCGGACTGAAGACTGCAGTCGGCGATGTCCCTTTGTCGGGGATTCTATTCTCTTGGTAGGAATCATGGTGCTTTCTCTCGCTCGCTCGTTAAGTGCAGCATGAGCAGATGCGATAGCGCTCGAAGTTCCCACCCGTGAAGTTAATGGCGACCCCGGATTCAGAGGCAGTGGAGGGGGGCAGCGTTCGGGGTCAGAGCTGTCCCACCTGTTCCCTGTTAGACGGCGCAAGAGACGCATGAGGGCATGTACAAGAAAACTTACATTGGAACGAGTGCTCGAAAATTGGGATCTGAAGAAGACGACTGTTGATGTCTCAGCTGAAAGTCCCCGTCGTAAGAACTGTCTCGCTCCGAAGAAGACATGTCTGGCCTGGTTCCTTGGAAACAAGTAATGGTATGTGAGAAGTGTATTCGTCTCAATGGCAAGAATGCGGACGGCGCCGCAGCCACGCTATTTACAAGAGCGCAAACAAAGTCGGTGGGGATTGAGGAATGCGGTGTAAGTATCTGAATATCTTCGTTGCAACTAACAAGCAGGAAAGCAGGTAGTATAACAAACAATCCAAGAAGGTATCAGATACAAGAGGATGATAGAATCGGAGGAAATGAAGTTAGAACATCAAAGTTGATTGCATTGTTTAATTGAGATGGCGTTGGGAGAAGCTATAACTCAAATCTTTCGTTGTCCGTTGCGGTAACCACAACCTGGTTTATTTTTTGTTTCGGGGCCGGTTGGTTGCCGAGCAACCTCCCGCACTGACACTTAACTCGACGTTAGACTGTCGTTGTACCGCACCCCCGGCTGGAATTGGCAAATCACGAGCTCACAACAAAGCAGATCACACCACGAATTGAGGGTCTTGGGAGCGCCTTGTGAAGAGAGGCCTATGAAATGCATCATTGTGGAATTTAACAGGGATCATGACCTTGCTCGCGGCTGTATCGAGCAAATCTAAACAATGCAACTGTGCCTACCGCTCTGATACCCTGGTAGGTGACGGTGAGGGTGAGCAAGTCCAGCACCATCACATCACGTCTTTCGATAAGGTATCTAGGGGAAGCAAGAAAACTTGGGACCTCTCTTAAGTGACTAAATACTTAGGCAATTCTTGCCTAAGGATAGGGGGTTCTTTACTGAGTTTATTTTAACATCCTTCTCTCAAGTCTCAAGTTTTCTTGCTCCCTGAGGGATATCCCCAAAGTCCCAAGGAGAACTTCCGCCTCTGCAAGAGGGTGCCCAAACGAAATCATTCAAGAATACCTTGACCTCAGGCTGGCTTACCTAGATATTTTTGTCGCCTAGGATCAACCTTGGCCTCATGTTCTAGTCTCCCATGGGTACCTCATTAGAACAGATGACATATATCAAATCAAATCGCTTTATTTATACAGAGTTGAGTGCCTCTCGACTGCTTCACTAACAGATTACCTGGCTTCCAAGTGAAGCCGATCCTCTCATATCGGTGCAGCGGCGTGTCTATCGTAGCAAACCTAATAACCTGATCCATCTAAACTCCCATTGAAGCCTTCTTCGTCGTCATCGTCCAGATAGTACCTATCTAGATTCGTATATTTATCTTTAACATGAATTCAAATATTCCATAATCTCATCTCTACTTCTTGAAGGCAGTGTCGAAGGCAGGAATCAAAGTCTGGGCAAGCCAGAAAGAGAAGACCAACTTGGGACCAGTCATGAGCAGCTACAGGGTGGGATAAGTTAGCGTCTAGAAGTTGTACAGTGGGGACGGGAGTTGGTCGGGAGCTGGCGGGCCGCAGAAAGACAGCATATGCTGGTGAACGTACCTTGGGGACAAGTCCCTTGAAGAAAGCTCCAGGACCTTCGTTCTTGGCCATGTTGGAGAGAATTCGGAAGCCACTCTCAGGGTTGTCGAAGTTTCGGTTCTGGATACGGGTCTTGATAACGTCAAGCGGAGCAGAGACAACGAGAGAAGCGGAAGCGCCAGCGATAGAAGCAATAAAGTTCTGGAACCAGCTGGCTTTGTTGTAATCCTCTAGGTGGAAAACATACTCCTTGGCAAAAGCAGATCCACCGAACAGCTACACCAAGTTAGTCTTCCAAATCAACTCAAGGAGGAGAATGTCACACATACAGCGAAAGATCCAGGGGCGTTACGAGCAGCAGTCCAGCCCCAACCACGGTACAGGCCGAAACCCTCGTCGGCAACGATCTTGAGGATGCCGCGGCCACGGAAAGCCTCGGGGTTTGTCTGGCGCTTGATCTTAAGGACGTCAAGAGGTAGGAGAACAATCTCACCAATACCGATCAGACTGTGGAGCGTATTAGTTCAAGCTTCTCGAGAAACAAAGGTCTTCATATCCTACCTGCCAGCAGTAGAGTGCATGATGGCTTTGCCGGTCTTCTTGCCGAAGGCGTTCTCAAAGTCTGCTCCATAGTGCTTGGAGAGGTAATCACGGGCAACAGGCTGGCCACCATACTTGTACACACGCTGGAGGACCTTGTAACCGGCGGCGTATCCCAGCCCAGGGAAGAGAGAAACGAATTTTCGTCCGAAGGGAGCGGTGGCCTTGTCCTTGAAGATAACTTTGTTCAACTCGCTGGCGCCAGATATCTACAAGCGCAAACTGTCAATATCTAGTCCAATGGCATTCATCAAGAGAGTTAGGTTACTTACGCGAGTCTGGTTGCTCATCAACCTTTTCGCAATGGTGTCGACCTTGTGGAGGGGTTAGTGAACAACTCCAAGATTTGTCGCAACTGGTTGTGCTGAAAAGAGGTGGGGTTCCGTACAGGATGGAAGACAGCCAGCTCAGCAATACCAGCGGAACCTGTCAAGATGTTGTCAGCTCGAACTAGAGATATCGATTGCAGGAAATCGTAAAGCAGCAGCATAGTCGCCTGTATCAATTGGAGTGAAACGTACCGGAGCCGAGGACACGAGCCAGGCCTGACTCCTTCTCGCGACCAGCAGCGACGGTAGGAGACATCTTGATGAGATAGAGTGATACAAATCAGATCAAGATACTACTTTGACAGTAGTTCCCAGGAGTTTCACGGAGTTTGAAAAAAGAATCGTGAGCTTGTCGCAAGAGCAAGAGTTCGGGTATAAGACTCGAGAACCGGCTGCTTGGGAAATTTTTCCTTTCGCCCAATGCACTTATCTCTTTTCAGTTCCTGGGAATCCCCTGGCCTTTGTTCTTAATCCCTGCTAAATTACCCTGGCGTATTTGTGCTTGTATGTACCGACGTCGGAGAATCGTGGAGCTTTTAGTTACCCGTCTACGGATTCCATAGGTTTTTTTTTTACTCTGGTGTGTTGGGAGAGGCTCCACTCTTGAATCTCGACCCTCAACAACCCCTGGCCAAGCACGAGCCACAGTTTATACAAGCCACTAAAAAGCAGTCGCGGTACCCTATAGCCGCGATAATTGCCTCTATAACCGTCATGAGATGATGAACCAGGAACACTTTACGAGGTTCACACTCATCGCGGAAGCAACACCATGATAACCGGTTTCTATTGTTCCCGAGGGCCGAGAGCTCAATGCTCGATCCTCAAAGTCATAGTCTCGAAGTAACGAAAGAAGCTGCCAAGACCAAGTGATCAAGAGCCTGAAGTACGGGCCTTCTCACGGCTTAAGAACTAGAATGAAGTTTTCCTATGAGCAAAATATGCAGTACTAAGTAGATAAGTCAGTTTGCGCCGGTAAGCAATATCTGCCTGGCCACATGGACACGCACTGTTGCTGATAGCCATCACACCTACAACACCAAGTCCTACCTTCAACAACAACAAATCAAACGCCAAGAAGCCGCGAAGTAAATGCAAGGAGCATATCAAAAAGGCAATTTAATGCGTTCTTTTCGTGGGTTGCTGTTTAAAATATAGATTCAGAGATGATACGAGCCCAAGCCACTACTCAACACCAGTACCCACGCCAACCGCCAATTCCAGGCAAGGTTTGAGCTGGGATGAATACATATTTGCCTTGGTGTCTCCTTTCTCCTCCTCAATAATCACGAAGCACAGATACCAACTCATCTAACCTCATGACTTGACCGAGAAGCTTGTCCTGCACTCCCAGATGCCTGTTATACTTGTTGTAATGCTCTGCGGTCATGACCTCCTCTTCTTTGCCTTGCACGTCCTTCCTCTCAACAAACGAAAGAATGTTTCGTTCCTTGTGGCGCTCCACCTCTAAGGTTTGAAGGCACCGGAGCATAGCCTTGTAAATATCATCCAGTGCCTGCGTTTGGGTTCGCTCTTTGTCAAAGTACCAGAAGAAGAGCGTTCGATTGGCAAGTCGACTGCTATCCTTAGGCACTTCTTGAACATCCACTACACCTGCCATCTGCATCGCAAGCATTTTGCCTTGTACGTCACCCTTCTTCATGAGTGCAGCGGCTGGAAGCATCTTCTCGTCAAGCTTGCCCTTCTCTCGGAGAATACGGGTCAAGCGTAGACCATGGCGGCCGTGGGATTGTTCAATAATAGCATCCAGTTCGATTTCCCGCAGCTTGCCTACAAGGCGACCAAAGTCCACTGTCCATTGCCCGCGGCCGTACATCCCACAGTGACGGATGAACGGATACTTGCTTTCTGCGAGGAGAAGAAGATGACGGCGCATCTGGGAGATTCGAGTATCGTTTGCATTTGTAGCATCTTCAAATCTTACTCTGTTTTCTTGTTCCCCATTAGCTGTACCATTATGGTTGTCGTCAGCCCATTCACCATCTTCATCTTCAACGTCAAACGTCTTTCTTCGACCGGGAGGACCAGCATCTGAATCGTCAGAATCGTCATCTGACTCCGGTGCAGTCTCCCTGATCCTCTCAGCACTCTGTGGGTCAATTTTATCTCTTGGGGCTTTGCCGATTCCATTTTGTACGTTGATATTTTCGTCCAGGTGCTCAAATATGTCGATAGTTGTCACAGTTGGTTGTTGTCCAGGAGTTACTTCATCGAGTAGAGGGTCAGACTGGCACCTCGGAGAATCTGAAGTTAAAAGATCGAGCACTGTGCGGTAAACTTCGCCAGTGACTTCCCCAAGCATTTCTGTTGCGAGTTCTGCAAGCCTCTGGTTCCGCAGCTCAACCAAGCATCTTTCGTAGTTTATCTTGATCACCACATTGGGCTGTTTAATGTCAGCTGTGAAATCAATTCCTAAATCATTGGACGTTCTTACGTTCAGTTTTGGAGCATCGTATCCATGACCATTTTGCGTTGCTCCATTAACAAGTTTCCGTCTCTTTGGCTTGGGACCTCCGCTCATGTCAAGCTGACGCTTCAAAGTCTTGGGCTGGTCTCTATATGTTCTAGAGCGTTCGATGACCTCGCGTTGAGCCTCGATCTTCCCCTTGGTAACTTTTTCGCCTGGTCGAGGTTTGGTGACTTCGTCTTCGATCTCACGATAGACATCCTTAGGGTTCCGGAAGCTTTCGGGCCGGACAGTCTCGACGATTTCTGATCGAATCAGGCGAACAAGGACAGAGTTCAGGTGACTTTCTGATTCGATGAGGCCATCGTGGGTTTTACGTTCACCGTTGGTATGTCCATTGAGCTTGGGCGCCCTTGACCCGAAAGCCTGAGAAAGATCCGCGATTCGGGCATGGCCCAGTTGCATCAGAGTCTGGGCGAGTTCCCGCTCCGCGATGCCATATTGATTCTCAATCACATTTAGAATCTTCCCTGATCGTACAAGGTTATAGCAGGCATCAGCATTAGCTTGGTAATACGTAATGTCGGTATTAGTGTCTGTGTGGTGGTAAAGAAGGTTTTGCTGTATCAGAACAGCGATGCCATTTCGTAAGTATCGCGGCGTGAGAGATGTGTGCTGGGCCAATTGCGCAATGGTCGACCGGCCTTTTGTGAGTAGTGCATTCAAGATTCGCTGTTTGCGACGAGCAAGTCAGCCCCACAACCTCACTTGTATCCCAACAACTATGACATAAAACATTACGTACCGAAGGAAGTTCGCCATGGAGATCATTAACTAGGAGAGCACAAAGCTCAGCGGCGTGTTTTGTCTGCCGTGAAAGGGCTGTCAGCTGGTATGTCTTAAATGGTTGTCGAACTGCTTCGACTCACAACGAGCATTGTTTGCTCCTAGAGACCCTCTCACTATCTCTAGAGCTTCCACACTTGCTACCGGAGCGTCATTGATTGACAAAAACCATAAAAGAAGAATTGAGGGTCTGGGAAAGAACAGATCGAGAGGTTCGTTATCAGTAATGCTAGCTGTAAGGTTAAAGGGTGGAAAAGAAAACAAGAGAGCAAGAAGGCTGGGATGCTTTTTTTTTTCCCCAGCGCAAATGCTAATGGATCGTTAAGTTAATTTTTGCCTGCAACTCTGATGTAAGTCAGCAGCTGGTAGGCCTGTCCTTACAAAATAGGTGGGGTTCAAAACTTCAATGCTATTCTTTAGGTCCCTAGCGCCAAAAGCCAGTTCAAATGTCGCTGTAGTCACACTGATGAGCCAATGCCGCGGATGGAAATCTGGCTGACCGGACAATCACGTGACATTTTCTCTCGTCCCCGTAGCCCGAAAATTAGACGGGACCTTTTCGACGAGGCACTTCTCTTGAAGTTCAATTGCTTCACCTAGACGGCCGAAGGATCGCCAATTGCCTACGCCATCACCTGCGAATATGATCTCGAGATCGTCCCTTGCGCGAACTGCGCAGCAGGCTGCCCGCCAGGCCTGCCGCGTCCAGCGACGAACCTACGCCGCCGCCGCTTCGACCGGATCATACGAGACCTCGGATATGACTGGCCTCAAGGTTGCCTCGCGGGATGCCCACGGTCCTACTACTAAGCTCGCTGTTGTGGCCAAGGCCGGTACTCGCTACCAGCCTCTTCCTGGCCTTTCTGTTGGCCTTGCCGAGTTTGCGTTCAAGGTGAGAGACGAGAGCATCGAGTGGAAATCAAGGACTTGAGCTAATTTGCTGGCTCTATGTAGAACACCCAGCGACGATCTGGTCTTCGAATTACTCGCGAGTCTGAGCTGCTTGGTGGTCAATTGGCTTCCTTTCACTCTAGGGAGGCTGTTGTTGTCGAAGCTAGCTTTCTCCGCGAGGATCTGCCTTACTTCACCGAGCTCCTCGCTGAGGTCATCTCCCTTACCAAGTATACCAGTGAGTAAACATTCAGCCGTACACTACGTATACATCCGGGCCATATTAATGAGTATTGTTAGCTCACGAGTTCCACGAGGATGTTGAGCGTGTTCTCCACGCCAAGCAGGCTGTCCTCAACGCCGACGTCGCCGCCACTGCTCTCGACAACGCCCATGCTATCGCTTTCCATACTGGCCTCGGCTCCTCACTCCTCCCCAGCTCCTCAACTCCTTACCAGAAGTACTTGAACGAGGAGTACATCGCCAGCTACGCCGACGCTGCTTACGCTAAGCCCAACATTGCTCTCATTGCCGACGGTGCCTCCCCCGATTCTCTTTCCAAGTGGGTTAGCCAGTTCTTCAAGGACGTGCCTTCTACCCCTCGAAGTGGCCAAACTCTCAAGACGGACGCTACCAAGTACTTTGGTGGCGAGCAGCGAACAAGCTCCAGTGCTGGCAACTCTATTGTCATTGCTTTCCCCGGCTCTGGTTACGACTCCACCAAGCCTGAGCACGCGGTGCTGGCTGCTCTCCTCGGTGGTCAGTCCACCATCAAGTGGGCTCCTGGCTTCAGCCTGCTGGCCAAGGCCACTGCTGGCACCTCCGGTCTTACTGTCAACACCTCAAACCTAAACTACTCCGATGCTGGCCTCCTTGCTGTTCAGCTCAGTGGCCCCGCTGCCTCCGTCCGCAAGGGTGCTGAGGAGACTGTCAAGGTGCTCAAGAGCATAGCAGATGGCCAAGCGAGCCAGGAGGATGTCAAGAAGGCTGTTGCCAACGCTAAGTTCAACCTTCTGAACCAGAACCAGCTCCGACAACCCAGTATCGTCCTCGCTGGCTCTGGTATCGTTAACACCGGCAAGCCTTACGACTCTGCCACCATTGCCAAGGCTATCGATGGTGTCTCCGCTGAATCCATTAAAACTGTAAGAAGTTACCCTGACTTTTGTCAATGTTTATACAAGACTAATCGTTTCTTTTACAGGCTGCCAAGACTCTCCTTGAGGGTAAGGCCACTGTTTCAACTGTCGGTGATCTGTTCGTGCTGCCCTACGCTGAGGACATTGGTCTGCGAGTATAAATGGAGGTCCAAGAGAGAAAAGAACTTGTACCAACAGTTTAGAAGTCATGCGGGAGAGGCTGACCTCTTTGTGAATATGTGTAGTAGAAATCCTTTGATCCATTTTAAGCCCCTTTGTTCTCCATCATCATCAATTTTACGTTACATGAGCTTTGTGACGCTTATTTCTCGCGAAGACAGATCGAGTTTGATCTGTGAGTTGTATTGCATTCAGAGGCGGCACCTTGCAGGGTTTCTTTTGCCGACGTACGCTTTGGTAAAGAGTTATGAGGGATCAATGATGGTCTTAACAGTCAACCCGTAAGGGCCGCAATGTTGAAGGCAACTTGAGCCTCTTTTTGCACCAGAATTAACTCTGGATCCTCGCCAGACATCCTACCTCTGTAAGCATTCGTATGCAACTCGACGAAGCCAGAACCGTCAGGTTACTACAGCCACTCATACGTTTCAAAACCAGTCGTTGCCCCAAACTTGCAGTCAGCATCGTATTCGTGGGTACACAAGTTGTACCACCAATACTGCGCCTACGCCAGTATAGCCCCTCTGGTCTTATGTTTGGCCATGCATTGGGGATTTGCATGTTTCTGATGATAGGTACCTCAAAAGAAGCTCAATGTCACTGTAAGCACTGAAGATTCAATACCTATGCGGGTTATGCGCACTGTACCATATCCCCACTGCATCCCCAGCAACGCCCACTTTTATAGCAACAAGCGTGTAAGCTTTCATTCGTACTCCGTAGTATAAGCACATTCACAACTTACCTAGATACCTAGGTACCTAGAAAGTAAACATGAAATTGGGGTAAGGTGTACCGCCTCGCTTTCAGGTGAAGGCGATTGTGCATATTGTGATTTGTTACCAATTGTTGACTTTGACGAGTGCTATAAGACATGTTGGATCCTATCACTAAAACAATGGATAACGAAGAGCCTGAGTCATTGTTAGTGGGCTAGTACCTAGGATAGAGGTATCTAGGTAGGTTACCAGGAAAACCACTGATAAGACACAGCTTTCGAGCGAGACCCACAGTATTTTCAACCGTACCTACGTTACAGGAATTCAGACACACGACACTGGCCAAGCACGACACTGACGATCTAGGTAGTTAATGGTTAATCAGGAACCCATTGCCGGTAGGGAAAAGCCTTTCCGCGGCTGTCTGTCCCTGAGCAATCTACAAGAGAGGGTTCTAGTCCACCAGAACAGCAGCAGAGGAGGCGTCTAACCTGTATACCCTAAGTAAGTACTACCCTTCGACCCCCTCTCTATTAAAGTACTGCCACTGTGACCTGACCTCCACTTACTGTGTTGTCCTGTCCTGTACTGTGCCGTCCCCTTAGGTAGGTAGGTACCTCGCAGAGTAAAGGTTCAGTCCCAAGCCTCAACCACCAATTCGACTAGAACCAAATCCTCGTCGCTCATCGTCTCGATTCTCCCTTCCAACCACGACTAAAAACCCTCCTTTTCGCATCCGCTCCATGCTCTCATTGCCCATTGCAAGGCAATTTTAACGGCACGCGAGCTGGACGACGCTCTAGATCACTGTATCTGGTTTTTTCTGTCTCTAGAGACCCCGCGAGGTAAAACCATTTGAACCCCCTCGTCTTTTACTTTCTTCATCCATTTGCCTGACAGCATTTTCGTTGGAGCCGCCTTTTCGCTTCTCCTCACACAACTGCTCGGCTTAGCCTCCCTACTATTCCTCTCTTTTTTCTTTCTTTCTTTTTTTTTTTACTCCCAAGCACACAACGCTCCCCGGAAATTTATCCAGTGGATCAGAAACAGCTCTATATGAATGTGTGCATAAAGTTACTAACTTTCTCAGCATTGAGCCACAAGTGAGCGTTTGGCAACTTTACTGTAGCTTTGGCCTTGGCCCGACAGACTCAGCCCAGCTCCATAAGGCAGTCATCGTATCGCCCGACTATTGTATTGATCTCCTCAAGTGTTCTCGCAAAGTAAGTCGTCGCATTATACCGATCTCTCCCCCTCTACCAAGTTGATTTGGTATTTCCCCTTATCGAGCATCCCCAAACCCCACGGTTGTCGTGTAATCCACTGTCGTCACGTCATAGTATCAGGACGTGGCCTCTAATGATATACTGCTGAGCTCTTTTCCTCCCGCCATTTACGTCTGAGCAGAGAGACTTTATAGCGCTTGGAAGGCTAACATCTGTGTCTATTCAGAACCACAAAGTGGCTTCCCGTCCTTCTACGATCCCAAACGAAAAATCCACAATCATCCCACATCGTCACTTGAGCTTCTTTCTGCTTACCTGAATGGTGGCCGAGCTTCGTAAAACTCGACTTTCATTTTAAGAACTTGCATAACGACAGGAGCGTTTCTAAACATGCCCGTTCCGAAGAAGGATGGAATAGCTGGTGGTGGGTCTGGGGGCAAACAGAATGGTTTGTTGTGCAGTCGTTTCGAGCAAGAACTGTCTAATCCTAGGTGATATAGGAGGCCGGGCTGCATTCCGAACCGATACTGCCATCTCCAAAAATCGATTCGGTAACGAGCGGGTTCTTCAACCTTGGGTCCCCGATTCGAACGATACCTTCAATGGTAGCCTTGAGAAGTCTAGTGGTAGCGGTAATTGGGATCAGTTCGCCGAGAATGAGAGGCTCTTTGGATTGAAAACCAATTACGACGAGAACTTCTACACTACCGCTATTGACAAGAACCACCCAGAATACAGAGAGAGGATAGCTGCAGCGGACAGGAAGGCGCGCGAAATCGAACGCAGTGCGCCCACTACGGCTCACGTGGCTGAGGAACGTATCATGGACTACGTCGGCGGAGATGATGGGGGTGATGAAGAGGACAAGTAGCTATCCTCTTCCCAACCATTTCTTCACATGGCTAACCATAAATCTCATACAGATACAGCGGTGTTCGGCGCCAAGACTTCCCACCTCTGTCCGTTGGGCGTGAGAATAAGTACACTCCGCCAGCCAAGCGGGCACCCGCGGCTCAATCTAGTGTCAAAGGTGCCCCTATTGACCCTGCAATCATTTCTTCCCAAATCAAAGCACCGCCCAAGAAGCAGGCTCCGCCAGCCCCTGAAGAGTCTAAAGCTCAATCCTCCGACGGTGTCAAGAACGGATCACTGCCGAAAATTGATGCGCAGAAAGTTCCGGCGGAAGTCAAGGTTACAGAGCCCTCTATCAATGACTCAAAGCCTGTTATTGGCAAAGCGGCCGAGACCAAGTCAAGCGATACCGCCAAAGTTGCCCCAGCTCCTGGAAGTCAGGCTGCTCCTACTCCCAGTGCTACTTCCACAGTCGAACACGATGTGTTAAAAGAATTCAAGACATTTGCTAGCCAGCAACGACAGAACGCCGAGAAGGCTAGAAGCAACAAAGCTAAGCAGGACAAAGAGGTCAAGCTAACAGAGTTGAAGAAGTTTGCCAACTCTTTCAAACTCTCAACCCCAGTCCCTACAGATTTAGTCTCCATCATAGCCAAGGATCCCCTCAAGCAACAAGAAATCCAGGCCAAGGCTATAAAAAATGCTGAAGAGGTGGCCAAGGCAAAGGCTACTGCCGTGACTAAGGACAAGGTTGCTCTATCAAAAGACACCCAGGCTAAAACCTCTGGTCAAGGTGCACCAGCCGCAGCTGGTGCATCTGCTCCTCCCAGTGATACCCGAGCAGCCCGTGGTCCTGCCGGTGCTCAGCCTACACCTGCAGCCGGGGGACAACCTCGCCATCTTGGTGCTCGCCAGCAGTACGCTCAGCAGCCATATCATGGACAGCAGTATCGAAACAACCGTCCCCATGTGCCTCCGCAACAACAAACCGGCACTCTGGCCCAGCGATTACGCAATGTTGAACAACAAAAATATTCTCAACCTCCTGCAACCCATCAGGGACACACTCCCAGTCAGGAAACCCGTGCTCCTCCAACAGGGCCAGCTAGTGGCGTCGAAACTGGCTATAGCCGACGCCTCAGCGGCAACCCCAGCCATATGGGTGCAAAGCTGAACCCGAATAGCAACGAATTCAGGCCCAGCCCGTTCGCGGCTGCCTTCAATCCCAATAGCCACGCCAGTACAACCTCCAGTCCTCGATCTGCTGCTAACAATGTTGATGCCTCAGCGAGCAGTGGCGTTTCCGATGGTCAGCTTATCCGCCGTAAGACAAAGGCCATTGATGTCAAGAAATGTTACATCCTGTCTCATATCCAGACCTTGACACCCCCTCAAGGGAGGAACTGGGACGAAAACGCTGGCCTGCGCCCTTCCTTCGATACACTGCCTACCTGGCGGCAGCTCCAAGACAACGAGAAGCCCGAGTCAACAATGCATTTGACTTACAAGGAATACTTCGAACGCCAGCCATTTGGCGGTCCTGCGTTGGCTACCCCGAACCCTCAACATGTTGTCCCTCAGATTCCACATCAACATCAACTACCATTCCACCTCCAGCAGGGCGCGCACAACATGGCTCCTAGGGGCTCGCCTCATATGCCTCCCATGCAGATGCACACACCTCAGCATGGTCATGTTCCCCATCCGCCATATGGAAACGACGATCACCGTATGATGCACTCGAACTCGGCTCAATCTTTTGCTTCACCCCGCCTCGGCAATGTGCCTGTAGCCTACAATTCTCCGCAAGTACCATACAACCAGGCAGTATTCATGGGACCTGGTACGCCTCAAATGAACCAATTCCGCAATTTCTCTAATAATCATCAATACATGGCTCCTCAGCAGGGTCAGATGGGCGGCCCGATGATGATGCCGCAGCAGTTTATACCTGGACCTCAAGGAATGGTTCCTGGCCCTCAGATGATGTATCCTGGAGGACACCCGCAATTCATGCCCCCTTCTGGACCTCAGCCAGTCCCTGGTGTTAATGGCTATCCCAGCCCTGGTCGTCCCGCGGCGCCGATGATGGCGCATCAGGGATCACAACAAGGACAGCCCATGTATGGAATGAGCCCAAACGTGCAGTACAACCAGCCTGTTTTTAACCCAGGCCAGCAAGGCGGTCCAAGTAAGTCATACTGACGCATCGCCATGCAGAGAATTAACAAGCGGCTAACGTCAGTGTAGTGAGGGGTGGGTATAGTAGCCCTGTGCCTCAACACTTTGGCACAAGCCCACAGCAGGGCCACCAGTATGGCGCGCAGCACCGAGGTGGCAGTAACTATAGCAAGGGATATGGCGGCCAAGGAACGCACCAGACGCCCCAAGCTAACCACGCTGTGCCTGCCGTCAGCCACCCTCGACCTTCAGAGGCTCCAGAGGATGCTAAATAAAACCCGAAACTCAGCATTGGGTTTCGTCTTCGCCTTTACAAAAAATAAAGTGCAGTACTTAACGTGGCTTTTCTGGGCGGCAGCCTCACCGAGATGGACCTTAACGCACTTATCTCGGAGTCTGAACTCTTTCAAGACAACGGTGTGTGAATCACTGCATACGAGTTTCAATATAGGAATTTCGTGAGACCTCGCACGACAAAGCTTAGATTAGAGGGGGCCTAAGCCTCGGATGATCTCAGTATTTGGGCTAGCAAATACATCATTGGGCTGATGGACGGTGCAGCTCGGTGGATGGGATCAGCTATGGAAGAGTTGAAACGATATTGATATTGTCCATCTGCTATCATGTTGATTGGATGGCAATGGGGCTGGTAATACTGTTTGGTTGTACCTTGGCAACAGTGGACAAATGAGGTGTCGGAGTGCCCGTCTCTGTTCCCCAAGTGGACAAGCATTGAGGAAGCGTAGTCGAACAGGCTGGGTCAGTAGCCTAGTAAACTTGGGTACGGGGATACCAACACCAAGCATCTTGACTGGCAACCCTCGAAAGCTGAGAGGCGACCTGGGCGGTGGTAGGTGAGGCTTAAGGGTGGTTTTCTATCGCCCGAGTGAGAGCGGACGTTTAGCAGGGGAATGACTCGGTGCAAATCCGGTTTCTGGCAAAACCCAGAGCTAACTGCAATGCCACCATTGAGAGTGTTCCGGTGGTTGCTGAATAGTTTATGCCTTCAAATCTTTGACAGTATTTGCTAAGAGTAGTGACAAATGGGGCAGCTAAGGAATCAGAATGTGGTCTGGTTGTGAGGAAGGGGTCTAGAAGTCAAGTTGACAAGATCAAGCGACGCGACGCAAAGGCATTCACCCATCACCCATTGTCTTACCATCTACAACACAGCACAAAAGGCCAGATGGTAAAATGAGACAAAGGACCATACTATGTTGGTTTCACCTGTACAAGCAGCTTGAAGATGTGTGCGATAGTGACTGTTTATTTACCTACCAAGCTGGACATTGACAACTATAATTGTAGAGGGATGCTGTGTATGCCAGCATTTCAACGACTTCTCAGTTACATTACTTCTGAAGGACCGTGGCTCTTGAGTAATATATGCGATGGCGGCGCATGAGCAATGACTGGGTACTATTCTAGGTAAGTATCAGCATTGACAATCATGAGGTTCCAATATCGTAGCTTGTTAGAGGCCAAGACGATATTCGATATGTGTTCTTGTAGCAGAGAGAAGGGAGGTCGATACTTAACCTAAGATCTTGTACCAAGTTACCGCCAAGAAATGGAAGGTATGAACAGGCACCCACCTTACCTAGGTACCTAGTAGGAGGTAGTGGGAAGGCCAGTACTTCCAATACCTCGTCCAATACCTCGGCTACCTAGGTACCTACCTAAGTAGGTGCCCATTTACAGTCTTCACATGCATACACGCGCGGCTGGGCTTGTGGGAACTCACGCCATTCGTCACCCTGGCGATTTTTCAGACACAGGAGAGGCATGTTAAAACAGGGGGCGGGGCAAAGAACACGGCTGAACATTTCCGGGCAACGCCGATATGAGTAAGTGCCAAGATCAATGAGAGAAGGAACACGTCAAGTCAGGTCAAATGTTACCTGGATGAGAGAATAAGAGCGATCTAACACAGATCATCCCATGGTTTTATCTCGGCAGTTGACTTTGAACAGTATGGGCTTGAGGCTGCTAGGCCTTGAGTATTAAACTTACGTCTTGGTTCCTTTGGGTCAGTACCTACCCTACAGTAATACCTACCGATGATATAATAAAGTAATTACATAGCCTGATAGTGGCCTAGATTTATCAACCCGTGACGTGGAAATGACTTATCAAATGAATAGCCCAATAGTGTACCTGTCAGGCTTTCTTAAGCTTCCTTCTCTTTATTTCCGCCATCTATTTAGAGTTCATCTTTGTTATTCCAAACGCTATGGCCAGTGACCGCAACGTTGCATTTTCATCCTTCCCTGTCGCAAGACGGTCAAGGCGTTAAGGGATCCTATTAACTGTCCATTCAGCCGTTGAAGGTTTGGAAATGCGGGTTCCCCAGTAGATGATCATCAACAACAGACCCTGCCTTATTACCGGGGGAATAACAAATCGGCGTTACCTGAAAAGACTCGAATCATGGATGGTCCATGATCCAATGTCGCGCTTCCGAGTCAAAACCCCGCAATTTGCATGAGCACAGCGCATACATTCATCTGACGATGTGATGTGATGTGTTGCTGTACTCTAGACTACAGGATGGATTAGTTGGATTGGCAAGAAGAGCATCCAGTGTTAACACCCGCTGTTAGTCTACCTATACAGGGTATATGCAGAACGAATTGCTTGACTCTATTTACCTTGTGCAGGCAACGCAGTGGACCATTTATGATATTGAATCACAATTCGAGGGGGGCTACACCGCTCTCGTTTTTCAATACTCCCTGTCATTGGAATCATGAATGAATTGTAGTGCACATTGAACCCATTTGCCCTTCTGTATCTCCAAAATGTTGTCTGACTACAGGCCAAGCATATCCGGCACTTCAAACACTGTCTCACGTGCGCTACCCAAAGATATGTGGTTTTGGACCGCACCGCTTCTCTAGAATTGCATTGGAGATGAAAGGGCCGTCACCCTTATGAATTTTCACGTGAAGTCATATCAGATCTGACTTGACCTGCTCGAATCTCGATGACCCAAGTTTCGGGTTTAGAACCTTAGACAGTTTTAAATGATTTTATTACGTATACTTATTTATGGACCTATCACGAGTATCCCCAACAGGCAAGTCATTAATGGTAACTTGATCCTATTGATAATCGTAAATCTCAGATGCATGATGTTATTCATTTTTTGCTTCAGTGAGACGAAAGGCAAATTTCATCTCAGGTGAAAGGATTATCGTTGCCCGATCTGGCTTCCCTGAAGCCATTGCAGATGGCGCGTTTCAATCAGGTACCAGCCCAATCAATGCATTTCTAGGCCGCGGGTGGCTTTCAAAGCGACAGGGTAGGATTCAAAACATGATTGGCTGAGGCGACCCTAGACCGTCACCAAGGCTTGCCTCATCCTTTGATCCTTGTTTGCCCTTTGACCAAAAAAAGAAGTGCGGAACTCGGGCCTTCAACCAAAGTTGAAGTTGAACCAATCCCTGCGATTTGACGACTTACACCCGTGACAGAGTATGCCTCTAGTCTATATAGATGGGCTGAAAGGATGACTTTCGTGCTATCCGAAGGCGAGACGGGTATTTCGGCGAAGATGGGCATAAAGAAAGATCGAAACAACGAAACAGCAGGGAACGCTATTATAAACAGACCAATATTGGGTGGCAACAAAGGCGAGCAATAAACGGGCCGCGTCAGGTCTTACATCATGTAGCCCGGCGCATGGCAGGCAAACACGGCATAAGAGATCTACGAAGCAAGCAGCACATGTAAGAGTGCCATTATTGAAGATGAGGTATGTGTTACGAGATGAAAAGCAGACGTTTAATTAGAGCACATGATGAAAAAGCAGGACATTTAGTAACAGAGAAAGAAAGGAAATGGCTAGACCAACAACTCGTGTATCAGGTGTCGCTTGTCCCTTGTCCAGTAGATATCTGTCTAAACGCTTAAGAGGCTTAGTTAGAGACATCTACTCCGTAGTCTCGAGCATGGTAACCAAAGAGTCTGTGCTTGCAAGAGCAAGGACATGTGGGGAAGAGATCGGTTTCGAATTCTTGGCCCTGCCTCTATGTCCAGGGGTACCACTTTTCTTTTCAACATCAACGCTTTCTCAGACGTAGGTCGGTACACAGAGAACAATGGCATGAGACCCATGTAACTAACGATAGCGATAGAAAGAAACAGAAATGATTTATGGGCATTAGGCGTCAGAAGTACCATATTGTGATTACCTTACTGAATAGGTAGGTAGGTAGGTAGGTAGGTAGGTAGGTAGGTAGGTAGGTAGGTAGGTAGGTAGGTAGGTAGAAAAAATCCTCTGCTTGCCATTAGGCGCCGGCTCCCAAGGGGGTCTCCAGACACATGCGACATAGACGCCCACAGTCGAGACGCTTCCACCGCCAGTCGCTTCGCTCCCCGAAAATTGTTCCTGGCGAGTCAAGGGAATAGCGTCGATCCTAAGGGACCCTCCCGACTCTCGATGGCACTTACTTCCGGGCTGTGTAGCTGGATGTTCATGCTCTGTGGAGTTGGAGGCCCTGGCTCTGCGAGTCTGCAAGGGGGGTTAGAGACGAACAACGAGAGCGACTAATTCGCTCGACCTTTACCGCGCTGCGATTCAGGAGACCATTGGTTTGGATTAGTTAGTCAACTACTGTCAAGGGTCCGTCCCGTTATTGACTCTGCTCTATGCTGTGGTGTGCTGTGTCTTGGCTTAGAGGCAGCCGAAACGAAACGACTGAAACATTCTGACCTGCCAGACCTGGTGGGTAAAGGAAAGCTGTTGTGATCATACGGAGTACTACATAAGAGGACTTTCCCAACCTCCAAAATCCGCTTTCTTTCTTTTCATCTGCAGCAACGCTCAGGATTCTATCTCCAGACAGTCCCTTTTTGCCTTCTTTCTTCTTCACTTCTTCTTCACCTTCTTCTTCTTCTTCTTGACACTCCCTTGACGGGCTGGATACATTCCCTCACAATCAAGAAGCTTCCTCTTCACTTCTACCCAGTTCACCCCGTTTGCAACGGACACTGGAATCTTTTTCTGAACGACAGCTTTCATCAACTCACCGACTGAACAACGTACAAGAACTCGGCCTTTGTGTCACCTGGAGCCTCCCGTCCGACGCCGTCGACCTGTTCGAGAAAACAAGATCGCTTAACCCATCTGTGCCTGCCACTGCTCGTCACTCCTAGTGTACAGTCATTGTTGATTTCTCTCTTCCATACAGTAACAAATATTCTTCACTTTGCTCGTGTTGGGATCTTACCGTCCCTCATCACTTTCTTTGCTTTACCAACGTTGTTGTTCAATTACCCACAATCCCTTGATTCACTGTTCGATTACCGAACAATAACGACTGCAACAGAACCCGCACCTGTGGTTCACCATTCATTATCAGTTCACTTGAACAACAAACAGCCCGAAAAAACCTCAAAGGTCAAGCCAGGCTCCGATATAAAAACCGCTTCAATCCTTTCAGAAATCTTTCATCCTGCAAGACTCATCATAAGGATTTACTCAAAGAAATCTCTGAGCAACACTCGACAACAACACAATCGTGTCAACCACAATTTCTTTCCGAGATACCCTCGCACATCACTTTTATTTCTACCACACTTTTTTAACTGTGAGAAAATGCATTTCCCATCTGTCGCTGCGTGCCTCGGTCTGGCTGGTCTAGCCCAGGCACATATGGAGATGATTTACCCTCCCCCCTTCAAGTCAAAATCCAACCCCAATGCTGGTAGCGATGTCGACTATAGCATGACCGCCCCTCTCGACGCAAGCGGCGCCAACTTCCCCTGCAAGGGCTACCACTCCCTCTTTGGTACAAAGGAGGGTGCTTCGGTCGCGTCCTGGGCAGCCGGCGGTTCCTACAACATGAGCATCACCGGCGGTGCTAACCACGGTGGTGGTAGTTGCCAGGCTTCCCTTTCCTACGACAAAGGAAAGTCTTGGAAGGTCATCCACTCATACATCGGCAACTGTCCTGGTGCTGGTACCACCACCTTCGACTTCAAGGTCCCCAGCGACGCTCCATCCGGCGAGGCTATCTTCGCCTGGTCGTGGTTCAATCAGATCGGTAATCGTGAGATGTACATGAATTGTGCTGCCGTCACTATTGGTGGTGGCTCTGGCAAGCGAGCAGATGCCATGAGCAACCGCCCTGAGATGTTCGTTGCTAACGTCGGCAACGGCTGCACTACCGAGGAGTCATCCGATCTCGAATTCCCCGATCCTGGTCCCGATGTGAGCAACGACTCCCAGAAGACTGCTGGCCCTAAGGGTACTTGTGGCAAGGCAGGATCTGGTAGTGGCTCCGGCTCCGGCTCCGGCTCCGGCGATGGTAACAACGGTGCTGTTCCTAGCACTCCCGCTGACGGCTCCGCTGGCGGCAATAACGGCGGCAACAACGGTGCCGCTTCAAGTGCCCCTGCTGCCCCTACTCAAACTCAGCCTGCTGCTCAACCTTCAGCCCCAGCTACCAGCGCCCCTTCAGCGTATGTACCCTTTCCCTCTTCTAACGGTAATGCCCCTGACTCACAAATTCATAGTCCCGGTGGTGTGTTCGTCACCGTCTCCCAGCCTGTTGAGGCTACTGGTGCCCCTGCTCCTTCAGCTCCCGCCGCAACCAGCACTCTCTTGACTATGACCAGACCTGCTCCTGGAACTGGAGGCCAGCCTGTTCCTACTAGTGTTGGTAGCCCTGAGCCTGCTCCTACCACCCCAACTGCTCCTGGTACTGGTGCAGGTGAGGGTGGTTCTGGCTCTGGTTCTGAAGAGACTGCTGGTGCTGCATGTAGTGATGAGGGTGCCTGGAACTGCATTGGTGGAACCAAGTACCAGCGTTGCGCTTCCGGTCGCTGGTCTGTTGTTCAATCTATGGCCGCTGGTACAACCTGCTCTGGCAATAAGAGCTCAGCTATGGCCTTTGGTTTCGGTCGCCGACTTGCTATTCGTGGTCGCCAGGTCTAAGGCTATGTTGAACTAGAGCTGAGCTGCAATTCGGAATGTCAAGAGAAAGGAGAGCAAAACAGAATGAATGACTGAACCTGCATATACCTTGCTTGGTTTTCTGGAAGAGTGGAAGGAAGGATTTGGGAGTTTTCATCTTCATGTACAATAACTGGAATAGGAATCAGACCCATGGATCTTTAAAACACATGTTTCGATGTGACTTTGATTATTAATTGTAGAATATGCTCATCGTATGAAAGAGCTGATAAGAAAACCATCAAATAATACAGCTCGATGCACTCTTCGTCAAGTACTTGGAGTAGTCTTACTCAGACTTGTGGGACGGTGATACCAGAGAATATTATGTAGTGCGGAAAGCAATGATGATAAAACAGCAAGGTATGCTTTATTACCCTAGCCTAGCCTAGGTCGGCTAATGTGTGTCTTGGGGGTTGTTATGCTTCGTCAGATGGGAAGAGGCCGCCTACGACACGTAAACATAAACGATCATTTGATAGCAGATCGTGGAGGTTGGAGACCACTTCTGGTGTGTTGTGTTGTTGCAAGATGAGGGGCTGTAGCCAGCATGACGCCAAAAACAGCAACATGCACAGTGTGATATGAACTTGTGTGAAAGGTTGTGGTTGGCTAGCCATATCGAGCCAGCACCAAGATTGGCGCTTATTACCAAGGTAGGTAGACAGTATATATACAGTGATCATTGAGTGTAGGTTTTTGTCTGGAACCAAAGCCTAACCTGGGCTGTTGGTGGGGCTGTGCTTGGTCCATACCTTAGTACCTCAGTTGAGGGGGTACATATCTGAATTGGTTATCCAGAGCCTGATAGGAAGAGAGATCAAGAGGTTATGGACCTGATTATCTGTGCAAGATTGTTGTCCTGGTTGCAGACGCTGGACCAAGGTGTTGGGATTAGTGAGCCGGTTCAGTTTGATACTCACTTCTGGAGATGCCTGATTTAGCTGCTGGGTATCGGATGGAACCCAGCACAATGACCCAAGTGGGCTTTTCCCACCCTGAGGGTCCCTTCACATCAATCGATCTGGGCGGCGAAAGAGAGCCTGGAGCCCCTCCTCCTCCAGCTTAGCCCAGTCAAGTCAAGTCTGCCTTATAACATCCACCACCCAGGGTTAAGTAGTTTATTACAGGCGACACCATCCAAACCTCACCTCGTCTCTGGTCTTGTTCCCGCCTCTTGTATTTTACACTCTTTCATGACTGCGGCCCTTTTCGCTCAGTGACGGACTTCCGTCTTCAACCACCCCTTTCTCCTTCACCACGCGACAATTTCTTCATCCTTTACCCACCTTATCTGTGACCTCTCCATTTGCGACATCTCCCCGCCTCGACCGCTACATACAATATCTTTACCTACCTAGACCGTATCTCGAACATGACGGGCCCTGCCTCTCCTCAGGCCGAAGGCCCCACGTTTGCTCCTCCCCCGCTGCCTGCGGGCTGGATTGCTCAATGGGATGGCACAAGCAAGAAATATTATTATGTGCAACTATCGACTGGTGTTTCGCAGTGGGAGGTTCCTACTGAACCAGCCAAAACGGGAAATACTCCAGCTCCCCAGGGCGAACATCCTTACGGCGCTCCCAAACGTTCGGAACTCATCACGCATCCTGATGGATCGCAAACTGTGCGCCATGCAGATGGTACCATGGAACCAATTATGCCGGACGGCACCCGAGGTGTAGATGGTCCCTCTGGTGAACGGGGTCTTGGAGTATGTCGTCTTGGCATTTCTCGATAGTGTTGAATTATGCTAACAGTCTGCCAGAGCATGGCTATGAATGCTTTGCTCGGCGGAAAGAACTCTGGTCATGGTGGTAGCAGCAGCGGTGGCCACAGCTCTAGTCCATTGGGCAATCTTGGCGGTCTTGCAAACCAGTTCCTCGGCGGTAGCCATGGTGGTAGTGGCGGCAGCAATGGAGGAAACAAGCCTTCGGGTGCAGGAAAGCTCGTTGGGCAACTGGCGTCGAGCTTCATGCACTCGGCTAGTCAAGAGAAACCTCCTGCCCCCCAAAATTATCATGGCAGTTCCAACCAGAGCTCAAGCCATCACCAGGGAGGCCTTGCCGGGCAGCTTATGGGTGGTGTCGCAACTATGTTTGGCGGCAAACACGGCAGCAGTGTATGTTCACAACAGCAGTATGCGCCCTTCGCGCAAGACTAATCAGGCGATAGGGACAAAACTCCAATTTTGGCTATAGTTCTGGGCAACAGCCCCAACAGCAGCAGGGCGGTGGTGGAACGTACTCTGGCGAGGCACCAACCTACAATCCTACGGGCTCAGCTCCTTCGGCCCCTTCAGCGCCCCCCGTAGCCGGTGTGCATTCCTATGGCTCCCCATCCCCGAACCAGCATCAACAGCATGGCTCGAACCAACAGTACGGTTCTCAACACCAACCTAGTCAGAATCAGACATACGGATCGCCGCAGCAGCAGCCAGGTTCTCATCAGTCTTTCAACTCGCATCAGCAACAGTCTGGCGGAAACCCACAGCAGTATGGTGGCCGGCAACACTCTGAGCCAGGCCAACAGTACGGCGCGCATCAGCAACAGCCCGGTCAGAATGGCCCTTATGGAAGTCACCAGCAGTACGGAGGCAACTCTTCTTTCTGTGGGAGCCCTCATGGTTCTTCGAACAACTCGTTCCCTCCTCCTCCTCCCCCCCCTGGAGG